>JAMYWO010000047.1:89484-96984 GCA_024220525.1 Cochliopodium minus | reverse complement strand
AAGTGAATAAAAACAATTTTAATTGAAAAAAAGAAATTATAATTATTTTCATTATTAAAAAACAAAAAATAAATTACAAATAAAACTAGATTTTGAATTTTTTACCTTCCCATAAAACTGAGCTGTCTTTGGAACTAATTCGAGATCCGTAGCCATTAGGGATGAACTCCACAATCTCTCCATGGTAGATCCACTTCTCCTTTTCGTTGATGTTCATGTAGCCTTCCCCTTTAAACTCCTTCCCATTCTTCCACTCGCCTACCCACATGACCTTTTTGCTCACGACGTCAATCTTTTTTCCGAATCCGTGAGGGACGAGATTTGATGAGTCTCCTTCGTAAATCCACTCCTTTCCTTCAGAATCCAAAAATTTTTGTTTCCCTTCAAGAAAACATGAATTTTGAAAATTAAATGAAAAATAAAGTAGAAAAAATAACAAATGTAAAAAAAACTAATAATAAATACAAAATAAAAAAGTCAAAAGATATTGAATCAAAAAATAAAATAAAAACTTAAAAAATTTTACCAAAAAATAATTTAATATTTACGATTTTAATATAAAAGTAAAAAGAAATTAATTCAAAAACAAAAACTAACAAAAACTAATGAAAATAAATAAAGATTAAAGTACAAAATAATAAATACAAAAAAAAAATATAAAAAGTGAAAGTATACAAAAAATTAATTCAAAAAAAATAGAATAAAAATTATTATGAGAATGTCAAATGTTAAAGAAAAATACCTTTTCCTATCGATTCTCTTCCCTTTTCCCAAGTCCCCTCCCAAATTACATCGTAAGTCAAAGGGTCAATTTCCTTCCCTTGGCCATTCGGAAGACCATCGACCAAAGAGCCATCATACAAAATTTCTTTGTTCTGGAAATTTTTGAAATAAATTTTTCCTTCTCCAGTGATCTCCTTCCCCTTTTCCCATGTACCTTCCCACAACACCTGGTTTTTTCCGTTAATCCTCTTGCCTCTTCCTTGTGGAATTGAGTTGGCAAGTTCTCCGTCATAAAGTATTTCTTTACTTTCGCTGATCCACACAACACCCTTTCCTACAAAAAAAATCAAAATTAAAAAATAAAAATTAATTATAAGAATAAAAATTAAATAAAAATAAAAAATTGGGAAGAATATAATAAAATTTGGAATGTAAAAAAACAAAACCTGATTAAAATAAAATAAACAATGAAAGAAAAAATAAAAAATAATAAATTATAAAATAAAAATAAATTTTAAAATTAATTAAAGAAATGAATTTAAAAAAGAATATAAAAATAAAATCATAAAAAATATAATGAGATATAAATAAATTACATAAACCATAAATATGACATTAAAAATATTACCATTTAATTCTTTCCCATTCTTCCATTCTCCTATCCATTTGAACCTTTCTTGGCATTCCTGAGAAAAATAATAAACAGACCCAATTCCCTCCCAGAGATTGTTCTTCACAGTCCCGACGAATATCCCCATGAACTTTCCCTTGTAAGTGATTCTTTGAGAGCCCCTTTCTTTTGTAAACTTGGTTTGAAAAATCAAACTGACATCCTCGAGGCCGTTTTCCAAAAACAAACGAAAAAATTCGATTTGGATTTTTGGATTTTCGCAAAGTCCAGACAAACAAGACTGCCCACCTTTGTTTTTAATGTTGCAGTCTGCTTGACCATGTTCTAAAAGATACCTAATATTAAAAGAATAGAATTCATAATGAAAAAAAAATTTTGTGGAAAAAAATTTTACTTTATTAATTCAGAGTGAGGGTTACTGACATAACAGGCTTTGAAAAGGGGAGTATGACCTTGTTTTTTAAAAAAATAATAAATTCATTTTTTAAAATAATTAAAATTAGATGTAGAATCACCATTGTTGTTTTTGATGTTGGGATCAGACTTCTTTTCAATCATGAACTTGACGAGATCCATGTCAAGCTTCAAATTGGAAACGACATTATAAAAGGTGGTTTTGCCTTCTGCGTTCTGAATGTTGGGATCTCCGCCATTCTCCACAAGAAACCTGGTAATGTTGCTTTTGCCCAACAGAGAGATGAGGTAAAGAGGGGTCTCCAATTTTTTGTTCTTCAGGTTGATGCTGGCTTTTTGTTGTACCAAAAAATTGATTGATTTGACACAAGGGTTTTCCTGCTCGCAGATGCAATGTAAAAAGCTATTTCCATGTGAATCTTGCATGGTCGGATCACATTTACCTCTTATGAACATGATTTTGAAGATCTCAAAGTCAAATTCTTTGTTTTTGCAGTAGATGTGGATGGGAGCGATTTTCTCGCTGTTGGTTATCTCCGAGCCTTTCTCGATTAACAGTTTGACGATTTCGGGCTTTGGGGGGATGATGCTGCATGTGACTGACAAGGGTGTCTCTCCAATTTTGTTCTTAATGTTCGGATTTGCTTGTCTTTCTAAAAGTAAACTAAATTCAAAAAAAAATAAAATGAAAATAAAAAATAAAATAAAAAAAATGAAAATAAAAAAGAAATAAATAAAAATCTTCTTACTTTATTATTGAAGGATTACTATACTTATTTCTGCAAGAAATGATCAATGGAGTATCATCATCTTTGTTCACCAAGTTAACAATGGAATCTTTGTCCAACAAAAGCTTTATCATCTCAATGCTCGGAGGTTTATTCTCGCAAGCCACGAACAAGGCAGTCTCCTCATTAGAATTGACAAGATTGACATTGGCTTTTCCTTTTTCTATTAATTGTTTGACAATCTCCACGTTTTTGGGGGCAAGAGAACATAGCATCTAAAAAGATTTAAAAATTAATGAATTATAATTTTTGTCAATAATTTTTTTTCTTTTTTACATGCAAGGAGTTGTTTCCGCTATTAACCTTCATATTAGGATCTCCCTTGTTCTCTTTTTCAAAATAAAAAAAAAAAAAAAACTATTTTCTTTATTCAAGTTACCAAGTAAAAAATTGATAACTGAGACATTGGGGCTAAAAACTCCACAAGATTTGGACATAGGGGAATAACCTCCAAACAAACAAGAAAGTAAATTTTATTTCGAATATTAGAGATTGATGGTATTACCATTTTTGTTTTTGATGTTGGGATCCGCTTTACCTTGCTCAACCAATATCTTCAAAATCTCCATGTTCGGTTTGACCTTGGAAATATACAAATAGAGAGCTGTTTTTCCTTCTTCGTTCTGTATGTTGGGATCTTTTTTTTTTTAAACAAATTTTTTTGAAAAATTAGCAAAATTCATGAGTATATACCTGCTTTTAGCTCTATTGACTTTTTGATAATTTCCAATGGGATGTCAAATTTGTCGCACAAAGTTAGGAAAGCGGTCATTCCTTTTTTGTTTTTGATGTTTGTGTCGGCCATTCTGTCTAACAACTTTGAAATCAAATTGTAATTGATGGTCTTGTGAGTGAGCAACAGAGAAATTGCAGTGTTTCCTATTGTACTGTAAATTCGTTTGTTTGTTTTTTAAATAAAATTTTTACCATCATCTGTTTGGGAATCAACATCATCTGCTTTTTCGATAAGAAATTCTATGATTTGATAGTTTGGTTCTACAAACGAGCAATTTATGGTAAGAGGAGAATATCCCCTGATGTCCTTTTGGCTCAAATTGGCCTTTCCGACCTCTACAATATACTTGATGATTTCAAAATTTGGGTTTAAGAAAGAGCACAGTTTCAAGATGCAATTCTCACCTAAAAAGAAAAAAAGAAGGTTAATATTTAAAAAATAACAGGATCTCTTTCAAGACTTAATTGTATTATAAAGATGAAATAATTTCGATAAATTAACTTTACTTCCTTTAGAATACATTTTTTAGAAAGAAAAAAAAATACCTTTTACATTTTGAACGTTTGGATTGCTTTTGTTATCTATCATCAATTTGATTATTTCAAAGCTGAGAGGTTGTTGACAACACAATGTATACAAGGCAGACTCTCCCTTGTTGTCCTTCAGGTTTAAATCCGCCTTTCTGTCTAAGAGAAGCCTGAATAACTCTGGGTTTTTGGTATTTTGGGAACAAAGCAGAAAGAGAGGGGACCATCCTCTCACTGTTTGTAAATTTAGATTCGCATTTCCTTTATCTATCAGATATCTTGTTACTTCCAAGTCTGGATCTTTGTGAATTAGAAATTTGTATAAAGGAGTCTCGCCTATAAGGAATTTGGTTTTTTATAAATTAATTTTTAATTGAATTCTATTTTGAAGGAGAAATTTTTAATAAATCGTTAAATATAGTGGAGTTATTTTTCAATTCTTATTTTCATTTTGTGTAATTAGACTGATATAGATTTATCTTCAAAATTGGATTTTACCTTCATTATTTGTTAAATTTGCATTAGCTTTGCTATCTATCAAAAATTTAATTATTTCCATGTTTTGATCTTTCACTGCACATGATATGTAAAGAGGTGTGTATCCCTGGGTATTTGTCAAAATTTATTAATGGGTTTCAAGAATGAAACAAGGATTTTGTTAATTTTCCATTTTACCTTGTTGTTTTTAATATTTATATTTGCTTTTCCTTTCTCCACCAATAACTTCACTATTTCTATTTTTGGTTTCAAGTGGATACAACATATTGTCAAAACAGTATCGCCATCTTTATTTTGGATATTTGTCTGAAAAAAAAATTTTTGAAATGATTTTAAATATATTGATGTGATTGTAAAATCATATGATATATTCTTTTAAATATGATCAATTTCTTTTTTCAATTAATTCTCAAAGGAAGGTTGATATATTTAAAACAATTCATCAATAGGATTTTCTTTAAAAATTATACATCAACTCCTTGATCGATGAGATTTAGCACACTTTCATAATTCATCTTTAAGCATGCTATAAACAGCAAATTGCTTTTATTATCAACTCTCGACATTTTTTTATTTTATGAATTAAAAAAGATAAACATAATTTTAAAAGTCCTAATTCCATTTAATCTTTTCTTTTAACAGATGATATTATCTTCAAACTTGATGCCCAATCTAAAAATTCAATATTAGATTTTTTATAAATAAAAAAGGCTTATCAATGAAAAAAAGCAATCATCATCCACTAAAGAATGGAGAATTGGTTTATATTGGTAAATAAATGGAATATATTATTTTATTTCATTCAACATTATCAAATTCCCAATATTTGAACAAAATTTGATGGGAAATTTGTCCAAATTACTAAAAAAGAAAGAAATATATTCACAAAGTTTTATGAAACTATAGTTCAAAAATAAAATATATATTTAACTGTTATATTAAACTTTGAATTCAAAAATAATGATTATAATTTGTTCAAAGATAAAAAAGAATTCATGGGGAAAGCAAAGGTATCATATTTTGGAGATATCACGAACAAGAAAGGAGATCAGATTGTATATGTGGGATTGATATTCGATAAGGCTGTTGGAGATAGCAATGGTGAAATAGAAGGGAAGAGATACTTTGAATGTGAAATGAATTATGGATTATTTTGCAGGCCATTTGAGATTAAGAGGATAATGAAGAAGAAAAAGAAGAAAGTAGTGAAGAAGAATAAGATGGAGAACAGAAAAACATCGAGCATATTGGATTTGGAGCCATTAGATTGCCAAGTGCTTGAAATAGAGGAAATGCAAGATATGGATGTGTATTATAATCTGAACGACAATAGCGTGATGGATGAAGAAGATGAGAAATTACAATTGGCCATAGCACTATCATTATCAGACAATAACAATCTTCTTGATAATCTAAACAAGAAGAATGGGGGATCTGATCAGCACATCTATGAGGATATATTCTCAAAGATATTGACCATCATCCAACAAGATGAAAAGAACGATAAAGATATCGATAAGAGGGCGAATAAATACAATGAAATCAAGGAGATAGTCCTCAAAAACGAAAACTTCAAGAATCTTCCCAAAGACTACAAAAACGGCTCAGTAAAAAATGGAAAGGATTCAACCCAAATCATCACAAAGACCAACAGAGACACAGAATACCCAGTAGGTAAACAAAATAATGATATTTTAAAAATAATCGAACATATACAAAAAAATATACAAATGATAATTTGATAAATTTGAATCTCATTGATCAATTAAATGTACCCATATGTTGAGATATAAAATTGATCCAATTATATACCAAGATAATTATTACAAAAAAATTTTCAATTAGAAATATTCAAATTATAAAACTAAACAATTTTTAACAGTTTAAAGACATCAACCTCTTTTCTTATTTTAATAAACTTTTGTATCCATAAATTATTAAAATTTTAACTTGTTTTGTTCTGTTAATTAGGTTTCATCATTAATTTGATTCCAATGTCACCAATCCAGCCCGAAGACAACTTTGAAGAAGTCTCGGAATACATCTCAGAGGAGAAAAAGCAGAAGATGGCCAAAAGGCGGTCTTTCATCATCGCAGAGATGATCAAAACGGAAGAAGACTACATTCGTGATCTAGACATCTTTGAATCTGTGTATATGTCCGGCTTAGACGTCTTAATAACACAGACCAACAGAGACACTACAGACATGAAGAAAATCTACAAGTATGCTGAAACTATGAAAATGTTGAAGCCCTTTTCTGTCCATTTGCTTGATCAGATCAAAAACCAAATCAACATCAATGGCGAGCAGCTCATTGGCTCCATTTTCATGAAGTTGGGAGCTTACATCAAGCTCTATCAACAACATTGCACGTATTTGACAAACAACGAAATTTTGCTGAAAAATCTTCTTGAAAAGGACAAAGATTTTAAGTTGTATCATGAACTGTAAGAAATTTTTTTTTTTTTTTTGAAAAACAATTAAATTAATCCAAAACTGGAATTCTAAATTTAATTCTCAAAAAAAACTTTTCTTAATTTTTTTTTAATATTTTTTTTAGTTTAATTATAAAAAAATTAAAAAGTATTAAATTAAAAAATTAGTATAAAAAAGATATTAACAAAAATATTTTAAAAAATTTAAAATTAAAACAAAAATTTTTTTTTAATCCGCCACATTAGGGCCAGGACAAACAACGAGTGCAAGAAATTGGATTTCTTGAGCTATTTGATCAAGCCATTCCAAAGAGTTTGTAAATATCCTCTCTTCCTTCGCCAACTCTTGGCAAATTGCCCTGTAAACCACAAGGAATATCCAGATCTCAAAAAAGCGTACAAACTGATCAACACCATCGTGCAGCAAATAAATGACAGCAAGAGATCTTTCGACAACAACAGCAGACTCTTTTTCCTGCAAAAGAAGTTGGAGTGGAACGAAATAGGCATCATTCTCGAGCTGATATCTCCTTCTCGAAAAATGTTTTTTGAAATTAAAGACATCAAAGTGATCAAAAAGGGTAACTTTATTTAAATTAAATTTATTTAAAAAATAAATATTCAATTTTTTATTCATCAATTTTTTTTTATTTTTTATTTTATTATTTTATTATTTTATTATTTTATTATTTTATTTTTTATTTTTTATTTTTTATTTTTTATTTTTTATTTTTTATTTTTTATTT
>JAMYWO010000047.1:58213-72211 GCA_024220525.1 Cochliopodium minus | reverse complement strand
AAATTTTGAAGGAATCCAACAATGAAGAAATTTTGAAGAAAGGATTTGGTAAAAAATAAATATTCAAAAAAAAAAAATTTTGATTGTTTATTGATATTCATAGAAAAAATATGACAAGGATAAAATGGAATTTTGAGTAGAGAAGAATTCTATCAATTGTCAAGAGATTTCTATGAACATTTAGGGCAAAAAAGATCTAAAGCGAAAGAATATTATTATTTCGCAGCAAACTCTTTCGATGAATTGGACACTGACAATGGTATTTTTATATAAAATAACTTCAAATATCTTATAACTCCATATAAATTGCATCTTGACTTTCTGAAATTCTTGCATAAATTTTTGAGTATATCAAATCATAATGCTTAAAATCATTGTGATTGCTGTAACTTTATAATCAAATAATTTTACAAAAAAAAAAGTAGGATGCTCATATGCCAAGAATAACAATTAGAAAGAAAAAATTTTCAATTTTTGTTTAATGTCAAAAGGAGGATCATTTCTTTAACAGAATTTCAAGATTGATTCTAAAAGATTCATGATCCATCCAGACTTGAGGTGAAGACAATCAACCACAAAGTTATGTTTTTGTTGGCAACATGATGTGGGAAAGACAAGTGCATTGACTTAATTCCAGTGTATGGTTACTTCAGCATATAAGCATAAGGAAAAATCCGAAAACAAACTTCAAGGAAAAAGATACATTTCTGAAGAAATAGGTGAGTTTGCTAAAAATATTTGATTAATTATCAAAAAAATTTTTAACGGACAACAAAATTTCACATATTGGGATACTAGGAGAAAATTTGCCGAAATCAGAAAAATGAGTTATCCAGGTACCAGATTATTTGATTTGCTACAATGTGGAGGACAGAAAGTCTTTCACTGATGTGGAAGGGACATTTGGTGTTTAGATCGTTTTGCTAACAACAACGTTCTTTTTCTTGGACTTAAACTGATAGGAGTCCAATCAGGGTTCGGACTACTGTTTTAGAGTTAGAGTTAGGGAAAAGAAATGGCAAAGAAATCAACGCTGTCAAGTATGTTGAGCATTCTGCTATATGGATGGAGGGATTTTACTTTGTTGCTATTAGTGACATTTGTGTTCCAAAACTGAACAAAAAATAAAAAGTTTTTTTTACAACATTTCTAAAATAAAAAACTTTTATTTTGAGAAAAAAGTTTTATTCAACTTGCACCCTTATAAGGACAAGTGTAAAAATTGTTGAATTGGGACTTAATGTAAGTAATCCCAAACTCTTTGACGTGGAAAGTTTTTTTTCTTTTTTTTTATCTTATTTTTTATTTAACAAATCGCATTTTTCTTTCTTCTATTGATCAATTATTTATCTTCTTTTGATTTTTATGAATCGTGAAAATTTGATGAATTTTAGACAAGGTAGGGTTATTGAAATTGCCCAAAACTCCTGAACTTGGCCTTATATTCCTTCTTTTTAACATCTTTGCCAAATAAGTGGACCTGGAACCTTGAAGGGTGAAACCGACCTGTTTTGTGGACCATCATCTCCATCAATGTGATTAAAATCAAAATTTTGAGTTGATCCAAAAGATCCACGTTGATTCAATTTGATTTCGAAATTTAGGGTTTCTTCAACTTGGTTGAGATCATTGTTGGGAAGGTGTTCGTATTCTTTATTATTTTCGATGATCTCATTGTTGTTTTGGTTTTTGATCACAGCTGAGATCTTGATCGACTTGGTTCATGATCTTTCTTTGTCATCTTTGCCAGAATCATCTTTTTGAGATCAACTTGCATCTCAGCAAAGTTTTTCCCATTGAGATCATCTGTGATGATTTTGTTAAAGATTTTAAGATTTTTGTTGAGCTCTTCATTCAAAACAAATCATCACGTCTCTCGCTACTCCCAAGTTCTGGTGATTCGATCCTCTTTTTGACTTGGGTCCAAGAGACATCTATCTCTTCTCGAGATTCTCGTTGTTTTTAATGTAGTTTTTGTTTTAGCTTCCCCAGCTGTTGTAGTTGCTAAAAAGAAAGATCCAGGTGGGCTCAAAAAAATCGAGTTCATTTTTGTTGAAATCTACGCTGTTTTTCATGAAATTCACTGCTTCCGCTGGTTTTTGTTGAGGTTTTCTTTCTTTTACATTGAGGCCTTCACCCATCAAGAAAATCTATCGAGGAGTTTGGAAATTCTCAAGTTGATTCTGAGAATCCACGTTGGTGCTTCTAGATGGTTGTTCGTTATTATTTTAGGTTGAAATTCAATCATCTTTTTAATGGGGCTTTTCGTCATTTTTGTTTGAATCATCTCCTCTCTTTCTCTCTTGTTGAGATGCTCTTAATGATTTCATGAACAGCTACTTGATAGATTTCATCAACATTGATCTCTGATTCACTTTTTATCATCTTCCTTTATTAAATCATCATTTTGTTGTGATCTTGATCGATTTCATCAACATTAATCTCTCCTCCATTTTTAACACCAAAAATTTGACGAAAATGATTATTATCAACAACCGCTTCCCTAGAATCCTCAACAAAGCTAGAAAGCTCCTCAACGCTCTGTTTGTGAGACTCGCTCTCAAAACTCTCGCTCTCAAAGCTCCTGGAAGACTCCGAGACGCTCTCCTTCGTTTTGGGGTTGCTCAATCCCCTTTCCTTCTTTGTCTGCGTTACGGGACTCACGTCTAACCTCGGTGATTCTTCAATCGAGCTGGGTTTGCTGTTGTTGAGTTTTTCAGTAGGTGATGAAGTTGTTCTTTTGTTGGGACTTTTTAAAAATCAAAAAAAAATTTAAAAAAAAATTTAAAATAATTAAAATATTTTTAAGAAATTAATTTATTAAATCGAAATTAATTAATGTGAAAAAATTTTTAAAATGTTTTAAAATCAAATTGAAATTAGAAAAAATGAAATTTACGTCTCTTTTTCACCGGGGTTGGGATAGAAAGAAATAGTTTTTCTTGCTCCAAAAGTCAGATTCTGAAACGATGAAAATAGATCAATGATTATGTCATCTTCTTCCAAACTTTCATCTATTTCTAACAAAAAAAATAAAATTAATCAAATTTAAAAACATTTTAAAGCATTTTAAAGAAATTTTTAAAAAAAAAATAAAAAATTAAAATAAAATACTATAAAAATTTAAATACGATAAAAATTTTGAAATTAAAAAAACAAAATAAAATAATTAATTTTAAAAATTTTGATAAAATTAAACTTTTAAAAGAAAAATAAAAATATTCAAAAATATCAAAAATTTTTTTGAAAATAAATTTCTAGAAAGTTCTTTAAAAAAAAAATTTAAATTAAAATGGTTGAGATAACCTTCTTGGGTACCATCCAGTATAAGAATTTCTTTGGGTATATCTGATGATATGGGTTCTTTAGGTTTTTCTTCTTGTTTGAGGGGATCTTCCAGCTTTTCTTGGGAGGCGGCTACAAAAAATAACATGTATTAACATAAAACAACACTATATGACAAAACTCAAAAAAAAAAACAAAAACAAAATATTAATAATAATTAAATTAAAATAATAATAAAAATTAAAAATTAAAAAAAATTAAAAAAAATTAAAAATTAAAAAAGTTTTCAATAAATAATGTAAAAATAAAAACGTTTAAGATTAAAATAAAATAATAAATAAAAAACAAAAATAAAAATAAAAAATAAAAATTAAAAATTAAAAAAAATAAAAAATAAAAAATAAAAATAAAAAATAAAAAATAAAAAATAAAAAGAAAATAAAAAAAGGTAAATTTTTTTTTTTTTACTTTCCAATAAATTGGTTCCTTTGCTCAAACTCTTGACGATGCTGCTGGTGATTCTTTGGGTCTGCCTTTCCTTCCTCAACTCGTTGTGCTCCTGGTAGTCGAAAGACAAGAACGAGTGGAGGTAGGGCAACATCGGCTTGTTTTGACAAATATTGTCCGTAATCATTTTTTGCATTCTCGAATAAAAACCTTTTTTTCAAAAAAAAAATAAATAAAAGGAAAATTATTTTTTATTTAATAAATTTAAGTTTAAAAATTGTTTATTTTATTTTATCAATTTTAATTTATAAATCTTCTGTTATTTCATATTTTTATTGATAAATTTTATTTTGATCAAATTTTTTGTTTATTTTATTTTGTTAATTTTTATTTCGTTATATTTTGTGACATTCATTTATTTTTTTATTTTAATAATATTTTTAATTTATTTTGATTTTTGCTTCATCAATTTAATATTTTTTTGTTATGTTTAATTTTTAGAATTTTTTTTATATTTAATTTACCTTTTGCATTCATGAAATAGGAAGCGTGGATGGAGGAGACATCGAAAGAATACTTGGTTGATTGAAAAAAGGTGATGAGATCGATGATCCTGAAGATGTTGAAACGCTTCTGAAAATTGATTTTGGTGGGACCCTCGTACTCTTTGTCCTGCACGTTGTTAGGTGATCCATCTTCGGTGAATGTGAGATCTCTGTTTTTTTTTTTTTTAAAAAAAAAAAATTAAAATATAAAATTAATATGATTTTTATTAAAATGTTTTCAAAAATTAATATTTTTCAATTCTTATAAATTAAAATAAACATAAATTCTTTACAAAAATATTAAATAATCAATTTTTAAAATAAAAATAATTAAAATTAAAATAAATAATTTGATTTTTAAATAAATTAAACGAATAATAATATAATTTATAATTTAATTATAATATAATAAAAAATAATTAATAAAATAAATCCTTAAAAATATAATCATTTAAATTCTTTTTTTTAGATTCACTTACGAAAGGTGAATTCCTATGTATGGGATGGTAGGAACTGCAAAATGTTTGTTTTGGAGGAGTACACTACGGTACTTGGTTGAGTTGTTGTCGAAGATCTCGTCGAACTCATTGAAGATTTGTTGGTGAGAAGGCTTCCTCTCGATGTATCCGTTCTTGATCAGTTTTAGTATAGAAGTTGAATTGACTGATGAAAAAAAAAAATTTTAATTGAAAATAATTAGAAAATAAAAAATAAAAAATAAAAAATAAAAAATAAAAAAATAAATAAAAATAAAAATAAAAATAAAAAATAAAAAATAAAATAAATTAAAATAAAAAATTATTTAATAAAAATTAAAGACTGATGAACGATAATACCAACTGAATTGACCCATGTGGCACACATGAAGTTGTGAAGCTTTAAGCTGTGAGACAACATTTTGACAAAAAAATCATATCTTTTGTTTCTGTCGCTGTTGCTTTCGGCAATCATTATCGTTGATATACCCCAATTACCTTAATAATAAAACAAAATAAAAAAATATTTGTTTTTGTATTAAAATAAAGAGAAATAAAGTAAAATTTTTCGAAATAAATGAAAATTTTTAAAATTCAAAAAAGAAAAATTATTTTATAATAAAAATAATTTAATTAAAATTTTGAAGAAAAAATTGAATTAAAAAACCCTATTAGGAATAGGATAAAAGCAGTTAAAAGCTGCAAAACAAACCCATGATAGGTTTTTAATTTTGTTTCCAAAAAGGAATAAGCAAAAGAGAGAATATAATTAAACAATGAAAAAAATTGAATTAAAAAAATTAAAAATAAATAAGAAAAAATGTAAAATAAATTACACAGATTGTTGAATTTGTCAATTAATCTTGTGACATTAGAAGCCTTTTCTTTCGTTTTTTCGTCTTTGCTGTTCCACTTTTGTCCAATAAGCTCATCAATGAGTATGAGAGAGTAAAGATGGGATTCCATCAAGGTGATTTGCTGGGTGATGTAGAGAGGGCTGGCGTTGAAGATCGAATTGATGAAGTTTTGGTGCTCATGTTGGTCCAGCTTAAGAGGAGGAGGTAATATGTTCTTGAGATTTGGAGGCTCAATAAATTCTAAAAAAAAAAAAAAAATTTTTAATTTTTGATAATTTCTTGTTTAAAACAAAATAATAATTATTAATTTAAAAAATTTATTTTTGTTTTTTTAAAAAATTGTATATTTTGAACATAATTAAAACTCTGTTAAAGTTATTTTTAATAATTCTAAAAAAATATATTTTAAAAAATAATCTTTTTAAGAGTTTCTTCTTAGGAATTCCTAAAAATTCATTCATATTTTTTAAAAAAAAACTCTTTAACAGGTATTTTACCATAAAACAGTTTGATGAACTTCCCTTTCATGATGGGATTTTTCTCACACAAATCATTGACAAAAACTTCCGCCTTATTTTTAAGCTTCAATTCGCTTTCGAAAGGATCGTAGATGTAATTCCTCCTCTTCGAAATTTTGTCCAAAAATAAAAGCATCTTTTTGTATATTTGAATAAAGTCCATCTCGGGAAGTGTATTCTTTTTGTGCGTCATTCTCTTGTGGAATTCCGAGATGAGGGTGGAGCAGTCTACGAAGGTGAGGAACATCGCTAGAAAAGTCTTTTCGAAGATGGTGTTGTTTCCTTCGAAGAGATAGTCGATGAGAGTATCCAAAGTACCCCAATGCACTAATAATTTATTTTTAATATTGTAAAAAATGAAAATCTCATTAAAAATAAATTTTATCTTATCAAAAATAATAAATTATTAACAAAAAAAAAATTAAAATTAAAATTACCTTGTGGAGGGTTATAAGAAGAAAACTTCAACATTTCTTTGCTTACCGCACCCGAAATAGCATAAAATCTATCTCCACAAGTGACAGACTTGAGCTCATAATCTTCAAATTGATGCACAAGATGCATTTTGGAGAAGTTATCGGAAGACTGACACATGTAGAACCTGTTATCCCGAATGAGGGTACTATGGTTGTTCGCACAATCCAACTGAACATTGAAATCGTTATTCAATTTCTTGTTCATCAAATTCTGGCTTTCCGAAAACTGATCACCTTCAAATTTCACCAAATTTAAAGGAGCGGAATTGTCATTCAAGCTGTTGAAATCGATGGAGAACAAAGAGTTTTCAGTAGTGAGCGCAATCAAAAAATTCTCTTTGATCATCACTTTGTGGAAAGTTTGACCCTCTACTGTAAAGTTGTGAACCAGCTTCTTCGTGAACTTCCTCAAATGTTTGCCCCAAAAAGAAATGGTCGCTCCTCCGTTGTGGATCACTGCGGAATTGAAAGAGCCAGCGGAGACGTCTTCAACGTTATTCAAGAAATCGAAGAAGAAAAATGATTCAGGAGGAACATAGATATTGCCTTTTTAAAATATGAAAAAAATAAAACAAAATTTTTTTAATTGAAGTTTAAAATTAAATAATTAAATAATTTTAAATTATAACATTTTTAATTACTTCAATAAATAAAATTTTTAAAAATAATAAACTTTTACCAGACTCAGAGTCTATTTTGATATACACTAATTTAGTGGTGCTCCGACTAGATATCGTGTTTTGTTCATTTTCCACTCCCAAACAATTCTCCTTGTTGATGCCAAAGCCCAGCACCTTCTTCTCGCTATTGAGACCCAAGAAGTGAGAATGGCCGAGAGAGATCGAACTAAAAGTTTGTTTCTCCCAGAATTTCTTGGGTGTGAACAAGGGCTCTTGTACAGAAGGCAAAAGATCACCCCACAAATAAACGTTACCCCTAATTAAAAAAATTGAAAAAAAATCTTAATAAATCAAACAAAAATTAAAAAAATTGAAAAAAAAATAACAAAATAAAAATCAAAAATCAAAAATCAAATTAAAAATTAAAAATTAAAAAAATTTTAAAAAAAAATAACAATTTTGAAATTTTTAAAAGACTACCTTGTATTGAGAGCCGCCGATTGATTTGCACAAGCGGAAATACCCGTTATGTATTCTCCTTTAAGAGAAGAAATCAATAGTGGGTAGGTGCAAGGATGGCTCGAAGAGTGGCCCGTCTGACCAAGATCACCCGTGCCCCAACTATAAATTTGGCCATTATTAGATATCAATAAAGAATGTTTTTCTCCACAAGCAACCCTTTCAAAAAAAAAAAATAATCAAAATAAAAAAAAATGTTGTCTGATTAATAATTAGAATATCAACAAAAAATTAAATATTAAAATTTTTTTACGCTTTTATTTTCTCGGAAAAAACAATGAAATTTATTTTAGGATCACTCATGAGATCCCCTGAACTCGCTCCGCATTCAATTAGTTTCAAGTTGTTGAGGTTGTAGGTGGCGTGGATAAAATCCTTCCTTTGTTCCTCCTCGTTTAGCTTGACGTCGTATTTTTTGGTGTTGAACTTGATGGTGGGAGTGCTTTGTATGGAATTGGACGTGATGAATTCAGACACAGACAATCTGTTGTTGTAGTTATCCTTGAAAAATTCAGTTTTTAGTAAATATTTTAAAATAAAAATGAATAATATTCGTATCTCAATAAAAGAGAATCTTCTGTGATTGTATGTGAAGATTAAATTCCAAATTTTCATTGCGAAATTTAAACTTGAATTTAGTAATAATTTATAATTTTTTATTCAAAAAAAAAAAAGGGTTGCAAGTGGAAATATCGATATTTCTTCAATGAAATTCCTGATCCAAAACATAATTTTGATTATAAATGAAATTCAATTTATATTCCTCAATTAAAATAATATGTTGAAACGAATATTTTACCATCTTGTCCTTTATCAGATTGAACCATTCCTTGGCATTTTCTGGATTGTCTCCACAAAGCAAAAAATGAGTTTTGCTGCAATTAATTTTGAATTCACACAGTGCCATCTTGTATTTGCTTTCCTTGGGGAATTCTAAGCTAGAAATTTGCTTGAATTGGAGGAATACTTTCAACCAATACTTATTATTGTTCAATTTCTTGCATATCACCAAGAGATCTTCGAATAGGAAAAGATATCTTGTCTTATAAATCTTATCATTTTTCGACCACATGATTATGGGTCCTTGTCTCACCAATGTTCTTGGTTTTTTCAATAATTCCTTGTTTTAAAATATAATATAATGAGATAAACGTTCAAATTGATATATTAGTGGAATATAATCACCATAGGTTTCTCTCCTGTTATAATGTGTATAAATTTGTCAAAATTATTTAAATACAAATTATAACAAAAAATTAGGATGAATAAACAATAATACCTGATATTAATGAATCAAATAACCTATTTCCATCATGCTCTTGTTTGCGAGAGAATCTATCCAACATTTTTTTTTTTTTTGAAAATAAATATATTGAAAAAAAATATTTTTGGAATGTTCTAAATTCAATTTTTGATGTGAAGTTATTTTTTTGTTGAATTTTTCTATCTATTAACTGAAATCATTTTCTTTCAAAGTATCTTGTACATTCAATTATCATCTGCAAGCATATAATGATTTATTTTACAACAAAAAAAAAAATCTGGAAGAAGAGATAGATAACCCAATATATTATCATTTTTATATCTTGTTGGACACAGATAGATAGCTTGTGACAATATCATTAAAAATAGGGTACAAAATAAAAAATTATATTTTCAATGCCTGTATATTTTTTATCCAAAATAATTTTTTTTGTTCTATTATCCAACCACTAATGAAATGGCATATAATAACAATTTAATAAAGACTATTAAAATTGTTTATTAAAAAAAAGCAAAAAGATAAGAAGTGTTTTTGATAAAATGAGACCAATATCTAGCTCTTGTTTTTCATGCCACAACATCTTGATGAAAGGTATTGTTTTTCTTAAAAGATAAATTAAAAAACAAAATACAAAGAAATTTGAAATTGAATTTTTGAAAAGAAAACGGAGACGTTTATTCTTTCGGGTACAACAGACATGGGCAATGTGCAAACTTTGACCATGACAACATAACGAGCCCTTTTCTTATAATGAACAACCCAAACATAAAATCGATCATACTGGGAGATTTCAACTCATTTTATTTGGACAGTAAAAAAATAGATTTTTGATTCATTTTTAACCATTTTATTCTTAAAAGTCAATGGGGATCTGTATGGGTGTGGTAAAAAAAATATTTCTTTTCTAAAAATAAAAAAGAATGATTTGATATTATCTTTAAGAAATTTATAATTTTTAAAACAAAAAGTTTTTTTAAATAAATAAAATAAAAATAATATAAAAACAATAAAAAAATTCGTTAATAAAAATTAGGTTTAAATTTGAATGGTCAGTTGGGAATTGAAACTGAAGGAAAAAATGTGTATGAGTTTACTTTTTTGTGCTCCAGTGTTTCCCAGGTGTGTCCTTCCAAAACCTTCACCATCATTCAAAAAGGTTTGAAAAAAAAAAAAAAGTTTTTAAATAAAATTAATATTTTTTTTTTTGAGATTAATTATTTTAATTATTTTATCAATTATTTTCAATAAATAAAAATAAAAATACAGTTTTTTTTTATCTTTTTTCAATCATTATATCATTTTTAGAAGACGGGAAAGTATATTGGTTCGGAGAATGGCCTCTTGGGAACAGAAAGAGCAATCAGTTTGAAGAAATAAAATTGGGCGGAGTGATGTCCATTTGTGTGGGAAATCGACATTGTTTGTTTTTGAAAAGTTAAAATTTTTTTAAGTTTTATTATTTAATTTTCAATTCTTTTAATTTTTTTTTAATTTGTTAATTTCTTTTTTATTGTCAATATTAACTTTAATATCTAATTTTGGTTTTTTTTTATTTATTATTTATTCATTTTAAAAAAAAAAAATTTTATTTATTCATATTTATTCATATTAAATTTTAATTTTAATTTTAATTTTTTTTTTTTTTTTATTTTTTTTTTAGAAAATGGAGAAGTGTGGGTCTGGGGATCCAACGACTATGGCCAGTGCGGTTTCAAGAAAGAAATAAAAATGGTAGAAGAGCCTACTCTTTTGATAATTGACAAAAATATTGTTTCCATATGTTGTGGATACAATCATTCTTTCATTTTGACAAGTATCTAAAATTTTTTAAAATTTTATTTTTTAGATTAAATTTTAAATTTTATATTTCAATTATTTTTCATTTTTATTTCATAACTTTTATTTTTTATTTTCTTATATTTTTTAAAAATGAATGAATTTTTTCACGTCATCATTTTTGATTTTTTTAAAAAATTATTTTTTAGATTGAATAATTTTTTAAATTTTTTATTTCAATTATTTTTTATTTTAATATTTTTCTATTTAAAATTTTTTTATTTTAATATTTTTCTATTTAAAATTTTTCATTAATTTTTAGTTTTTTTTTTAATTGAATTTTGTAATTTAATTTAAATATTTGTTTTGCTCTTCAGGAGACAACAACAAAACAGTGTTAAAGAGTTTTGGTCACAATGACTACGGCCAATTAGGGACCAACACGTTGGAAAATCAATACAACATCCTTTCTGTCGGAATTTTTCAAGATATTTCCTCCATTATATGTGGGTCCTACTTCTCTTTCATCATAAGTAATCCAACAAAATTATTTTCATTTAATTTAATTTATTTTTTATATTTTACATTATTTTTTAATAAATTATTTTTTATTTTTTTATTATTTTTATTTTTTATTAAAATTTAAATTTTTTGTTGAAAAGATAAAAATGAGGTTTTTGGGTGTGGAGACAATTTCTTTGGACAGCTGAGTTTGGGTTCTCAGGAAAAGAAAGTGCCCATCTTCACCAAAATTCACCTTCCTGACATCCATTACATCACCACCGGAAATTATCGGACCTTTTTCGTGAATAGTAAAAAAAGAAATTTATTTTTATTTTTTGTTTAAATTTTTATTTTTTTTATTTTATTTTTTTATTAAAAAGTTTATTTTTATTTTTTTATTTTTATTTTTTATTTTATTCATTTTTTTTTTTTTCAAGATAAAAACCAAGTTTATGTATGTGGGAGTGGCAGGTATGGCCAGTTGGGATCGGAAGTGTCCAGGTTCAAAAATATGGCCACTTTGCTGGAGTTTCCTGAATTGAAGCTGGTCCAAAACCACGAAGTATACTTAGTAAAAAACAAACAAATAATTTAAAAAAAATTAAAATTGAATAATTAATTAATTAAAATAATTTTTTAAAAAAATAAAAATATATTTTTAGAGATGGTCCATCAACACCCACTTTTATTTTAATGTGGAGGTGAAAAAGAGAATTTTCGCGTTCTTGATTTGCTTGAAGTATTCCAAAAAGATGGTTCTGAAGGCAAAGATGCCCAAACCCGTGCAACAGATCATAATAAACATTTTTGTTGAATAAAAAAAAAGTTTTAAAAAATTTTTTATTCTATTTTTTTTTTTTTTTTTTTTTTAATGAAATATTTTTAAAAAACAAAATTAATCGTTTTAAAAAAACAAAAAAATAATCTTTAATTTATCCGAACTTTGTTCATTTGGTGTCAGAGTTCACTACCTCGCAAACTCCGTTGACACAGGTGACCTCTTGAGGAGGGCACTTCATTCTGCAAACTCCTCCGCTGAAGCCAGAGCATTTGGAGAAGAACAAGTTTTCATAGTAGTTTTTGTATCTAGATAGGAAAGATGGAATTAAATGATAAATTAAATTTAATGAAAATTTCAAAAAATATTCAATATTGGGATATATCTTAAAATTTATAATTTATATTTAAATACATACAGTGATTCACATAATTATGAAAATTATTTTTCCTTGTGTTACTGAAATTATGATATACAAAAAATGTAATTTATGGATCTTATTATGAATATGATTTTGAATTCAAATAAAAAATTTATTTGTATTTGTAAAATGAGATCAATTTAAGTATATAAAAAAATAATATGACTCATATTTAATAATAATCTGAATATAATTATTTTATCTTTATGCCATTTATATATTTTTTTTGAAAGAAAATTTTCTCACTCATTATTTACTCCCTTTCCCAAACATTCGCATCCACTGCAAAATGTCTTGACAGTGCCACAATCCTTGGTGGATGAGCAATGTGCATGGATGTTTGAGATTTCGATGTCTTGAGCATTGACAAATTGGAATACAAGATAGATCACAAATATAATCAGAAAGGACTTCATTTTTTTTTTTTTTTGAAAAATTATCACCGAAATTATTATTTTATTTATTATTTTGACTCAATTAATTTTATTTTTTTTATTTAATTTAATTAAAATCTTTATTGTACATAAATCATCTTCACATCAAATGTTTTAGAACAACTTTCAAATTGCGTTACAATATGACATATATGCAAGAACATTTTCATTTTTTAGGAATTGAAGAAATCATTGAATTGATTCTTCCAATATCCTTGATATAGTTAATAAGGTACTTTCTCTGAAATTTTATTTTGAATCTTGTAATAATAAAAATGCGCAATATCTTCAATTTTTGAAAATTCTATTCTTTGCATAGCTTCGATAAATGTTTCTTTGTCCAGTGAACACAATTTCTCTATTTTTTTGAAATCTGAATCATCTAAATCGGCAATTTTTTTGAGTGTTGGACAAAGTTTATTTCCCATAAATGTTCTTTTTGTAAAGTTTTATTTTTTTTTTATTTTGTTCAGAAATGAATGATTTATTTTAAAGGAGATTTATTTGATATCTTCAACGAAAATTGAAAATGATATCTTCAACAAAAATTAAAGAGAAAAAGTATAATTTCAAAGAAATTTTTCTTAGTAACCTACAATGAATAAAACCAAAGTGGAGTTTTTTAGTAACAAGGTCCAACATAATCATCAATCTATTTTCATTTGAAAAAATCACTTCCTTTTAATGATTGGAACTAAATTCCAATTCAAAAAAATTTTGTACTTCTTTAAAATATATTGTTATATATCAAAGAAATTGATTTCATCATAGCCACTCCAATTTCTGGGTTTTTTTTAATATTTTTATTTTCATTTTCTATTTATTGTAAACCTTAATTTGAAATTTTCAGTGAATATTCACTAATAGAACTAGAAAATATCTTTATAAATTAAAAGACCAATTCAAATACAAGAAATTTTAAACCTTATTTGTTTTACTATTACGTCATGTTATTTTTAACTTTTTCAAACCCACTAAATAAATTTTTAATCAAATAAAAAAAAAATAAAATAAGAGGAAGAGTATATCAGGTTTGATGGATTTGTAGGAACAAGATGTTACAATTTAGAGAAATAAA
>JAMYWO010000047.1:0-11843 GCA_024220525.1 Cochliopodium minus | reverse complement strand
ATGAAAGAAGAATAATATCCACAAGAAATAGAAAGAATATTAGGATCTGTTAATAAAAGACGAGGAACATCTACAACTCTTACTTTTTGTTCAAATCCACATTGTCCACTATTATTGTTTCCCATCACCCATACTTCTCCATTTTCTTTTGTAAAAAAAAAATATTATTTTTTGTTAAAAATCAAAAATAATTATTTTTTATTTTTTTATTTTTTGTTTATTTATTTTTTATTTATTTATTTTTTTTTAATTTGTTAATTTCTAACTTATGTATTTATTTTCCAATAATTATTTCAATTTATTTATCAAATAATAATTTATTTTTATTTATTTTTTAATTTTTTAATTTTGTAAATTTTCTTTTATTTTTTTAAATATTTTTTATTTAATTAATTATTTTTTTGATTTTTTTGTTTACTTTTAAAAAACAAAGCATGATATTCTCCACAAGAAAAAGAGATGACATTATCAATATTTACTTCTGTAAAACCATCACTTTGTATATTTAATCCATACCATTTTCCACTCCAACATATTTTCCCATCATCTTTTAAAAAAAAAAAAATAAAAAAAAAAATATATTGAAAAATAAAAAATCTAAAATAATTAATTATAAAAAAAAAAAAAGAGAAAATAAAATAATAATTTTTAAAAATTTATACCTTCCAAACAAGATAAAAAATTAAAAATTTATCAAATAAAAAAAAAATTTAACAAATAAAAAAAAAAATGATTAAAAATATTTCAAAATTTAAAATAATAAAATAAAAAATAAAAAATAAGAAATAATTTAGAAAAAATAATTTGTGTTTAAATAAAAATATTTTCAAATAAAAAAAAAAAAGAGAAGGATTTAAATTACCTTTTTGAATAATAGTGAGTAGATGAGAAGCACAAATTTGAGTAACATTAGAAGAAATGAGTGTAAATGTTGATAAATTTGTTTTATTATTTTTTATTCCTAATTGTCCACAATCATTGTACCCTTAATAAATAAAATTTTAAATAAAATAAAAAATACAAAAAAATAAAAAAACAGATTTCTTTTTTTTTTTGAAATGAAATTACCACATCCATACAACTTTCCATCATCTCGGATCAGAAAATAAAAAAAGATGATAAAAAAAATAGATAAAATAAAAATAAAAATAAGAAACTAAATTTATATTGTAAATAAATAAAAAATAAATTAAAACAATAAAAATTTACTTTCCAAATAAAAAGAATTATGTACTCCCAAGACAATAGATTTTATTTTTGGATTATTCATTATTTTAGTAGGTGTTTGCACATAGCTCGTATTTCCTGTTCCACATTGTCCGTAATTGTTAAGTCCAAATGAATAAACATCTCCATTTTCTAAATTGTTTTTGTTTTTCATTTTATTTTTAAATTTTATTTTTATTTAATTTATTTATTTTTTATTCATTTTACTTTATTAACTTAATTAATTTTATTGTATTTATTTTATTTTTATTTGAATTACCTTTCAAGAAAATATTGTGGTGAGAGAAACACGAAGTTGAGATTTGTTTCATTTTTGAAAATTCTTTTTAATGTAAAAAAATAAAAATCAAATTTTAGAAGAATAGTATTTTGTAAAAGATGATTGATACATTAATATTTTGTAAAATTTTTGTCAGTTTTTTTTTTATTTTTAAATAATTTTGTATTATTATTATTTAGATAAAAAAGAATCATCAAAAGAATCTTCCAGCATATCAAAATAAAAATTATTATAAAAAAAAGAACTATTTTTGTGGATCTTTTCATTAAAAATTATGAAAAATAAAAATATTCTTAACTTTTTCAAACCCACTCTATAAATTTTTAAAATAAGAGGAAGAGTATATCAGGTTTGATGGATTTGTAGGAACAAGATGTTATAATTTAGAGCAATAAAATCTTTGTTTCTATGATTTATATCAATCTTATTAAAATTTTAATATTATTATTTTTTTGAGAATATAAAAATACGTGGAACATAAATGTTCACCTCAAAATCCATAATTTTTATATTGAATTCAAAAAGATGGAATATATTTATTCTTTTAGAATGAAAAAAATGAATAATTCAAATATTTATCATTTATCATCAATATTTATATATAGCTAAAAATGGTTTGTTTTCAAAAATAAAATTGATAAGAGGAAAGAGGAATTCATTTATAAGTAAAAAATTTGTGTAATGTATGATTAAGATTAGAAAAGATTTTTACCAATGGACAAATTTTGATTTTTTTTTTTTTTGGAGTGATAAACTTTAAAAAAAAAAATAGATGAACAAACAAATACAACTGAAATGATCTCAAATTTCTTAAAAAGGTAAATATCGTGACATTCATCCTTTATATTCAAAGTTCTGCATTTAAAAAAAAAAAAAAATTCCGAAATGGATTATCAGAAAGAAGTGAAATTATCAGATTCAATGTTGAGAATTGAAAATAATAGAAAGAAGAAAATAAACCAATTATTATAATTTTATTTTTTTATTTTTCTTCAATATCACGGTATTTATCTAACAATTCCAGAGATAGGATAATGAATCCAATAACGAGTTTCATTCCAAAATTCAAATTTTATTTGATCATATGGTGATTCTTTTCAAGATCAAATTTTATTTAATAAAAAATTGATTGAATCAAAGTTGTTTATATTTTGATTTTATGTATTCTGTTGAAAGATCATCGTTTAAATGAAATGTTGATTTATCTTATTAAAAATGGCAAAAAAATTTTTAATTTTTTTTAATTGTTTTAAATTCTATTTAAAGATCAGGATCTCCCTTTCTTAATCTTTTTCTACTTCCTATTTCAAAAACTTCAGGTATTTCATTAAATCTTATCTTTTAAACGAAAATAAAAATTAAATTATAAAATTTATAAAATAATTAAATTAATAAAATTGAAAAATAATAAAAATAATTAAATAAAATTTTTTTTTGTTCTTACTTTCGACACATTAGGAGTTTCAGATTCTTTATTTTGTGCTTTGCACTTTTAAAAATATCAATAAATGAAATTTTCAAAGTTAAAATTAAAATAAAACCTCTTTCTCATCTCCATTGTTTATTCCTTTACATATAGTATCATCTTCCACATCTTCTTTCTCTTCATCTCTTGTCGTCTCTTGGTTTATTTCTTCAATTTTTTTATTTCTCCTTTCTTTGTTTTCTTCATCTCCCGTCTCATCCTATTTTTTTGAGAAAGTTCAAAAAATAAAATTGTTAAAAATTTACTTTTTCTCTTGGATTCCCTGTATTTAGAAAAAAAAAAATTAACAAAAATTTCAAAAAAACAGTTTACAGTCACTTTCTAATTAAAAAATAAAAATTATAAAATAAAATTAAAATAAAATAAAATAAAATAAATTTGATAAATTTGATAAATAAGATTAATAAAGTAAAAATAAAAAATAATAAAATAAACCTTCTTTCTCCTCAATATGTGCTTTTTCTTTAAAAAAATTTTATTTTAATTTTTTTAATTTTATTTAAAGAAAAAGTGACCATTTTTATAATTCTCCCAACACATCTTGTGAAGAAAATCATTATCTCTTGGCAACAAACCTTTGGGAAACAATTTTTGATATTCTTCCTTAAAATTTTTAAACCTTGGGCCTTTGGTACCATTTTTGCGACATAATAAACACCAGCTTCTGAATTCTAAAAAATTTTGTTAGAGATTTCATCAAAAATAATTTCATATATGATCTAATTGAGGTTTTATGTAGTGAAGAATATTTTCAATTATTGATACAGTATAATTTTGTATGATTGAAAAATGATTAAAGATATTTCCATTCATGATATATTGCATTGAAAATATGATAAATCTATAAATTTGATATAAAATTTATATTTTTTACTATTATTGCATTTAATATGAATAACAACATTATCATCTATATCTGATTCTCCATATAAAAATTCATAAGTTGGCCTTGTATTTTTGAACTTTGTGGTTGCCACTTTTCCTTTTTTACTTTGAAATCCTACACAATTTGGTAGACGACAATATTCTTTATTTTTATTATTTTCTTTCTTCTTCATTTTATTTTATTTCTTTTAACTTCCCTTTTTCTTTTTCATTCAATCAAAAAAAAGGGAATATAATTTACAAGATTTTATTTCAGTTATATATCACGTCATTCAACAAGAAATAAATCGATCTGTAAGCTTTTGAGCAGTTTATTTTTCAATTTTCTCCAATTTTATTTAATAACAAAAACTATTTACAAAAAAAAAAAAAAAAAAAAGAAAAATTATATTCTTTTCTTCTGTTTGATATTGTTCATCAATGTTGAAAGGTTCTCCAAAATTGTTTGGAAAGTTCCCTCAAACTCTAACAAATTAAACCTTACATAACCTTGTGTTGTAACACCAAAATCCGAACCAAACTCAGGAGAAAGATCGTATTCGAGGAAAAGTTCTTTTAGTTCTTCCTCAGTTTTGTTCATGCCTTCAATCCAAGCATACTGTGTGTTTCTTTGGCTTCTGATGACAAAGTGAGGCTGATCTGCAAATATTTTTTCAAAGACAGTCCATCTTTGTTGCAACAAATTTTTTCCCCAATCAAAAAAATGATCACTTTTATCATTTAAATAAGTGATTATCTGTTTTGTACGAAATCTTGGTCCAAAAAATGAAATATAGTACAAAGAAAGATTTTATTTATTTTTTTACAAAGATTCGACTGATGCTCCGAAGAAGCCAAAATGTAATCGAACATCAGAGCCGCAATGTTTTTGTCTTTAATAAAAGCCCATCCAAATCTAGTAGCTGCATGTCTTGAATTTAAAAAAAATTTTAATATTCAATTATTCATAAATTCAAAAAGATGTTACCCGCTTAATTTTGTTAAACTAAAAACAATAATGGGAGCATCCATCGGCTCTATTTTGATACTCCCTGATAAATGAGGCCTTTGTAAAAAAAAAGGGCTCGTTAAATTTTAAATTTTTTAACAACATTATTTTATCTTACCAATAATAGACAAGATCATACATCCAAGCAGAAGTATTATAAAAGGGAGTTCTCAGAAAACCATCAGGATTATTGGGAACTGATGAGTTTGTTAAACCAAAAAAATCGATAAATTATTTATACTTTAAATTTTTACCAGTAACATATTCAAAAACATCTTCTGCATTTAATTCTTCACTAGAATTGAAAATACAACGAGAAGTGCCTAAAATATAACATCTAGATGGGTATCCAAAATAATAGGGCTTTTTCGCGAAACCATAGTATTGTTTCTTATTTGCTTCTGAATAAGCATAAGCAGCCGCATCTGTTAGTTGTGTCGCAACTTTATTTTTTTATTAAAAAAATAAAGAATTAAAATTTTTTGTGAGATATCATATATTGGATGGTATATCTCAAAATAAGATACATATTGTTCCTATCAAAATAAGATACATATGATCATTTGTTTAATATTGATCCTTTATCTATCATTTTTTTTTTTTACCCAACTCCGAATAAGAGATCTTTGTTATCAATATCAGCCACATTTCCATATTTTTTGTGAAATTTCCTTATCAACTGATTCAATTCTCCAGGCAAATTTTCATCGAAGGACTGATCGAAGGGACCAATCACTGAAAAAGGTAATGAAGGGAATAGGTATTGATATCCCACTCGATAATCTATATCTATGGATATTGGTTCCACTTTCTCGTTTTGTTCATCCCAATACTTCAAAAATGCGAATCTTGAGAAAAAAATTTGAAAAAATTGAATTATATTTTCATTTCTTTACGGTTGTCCTTAAGAAAGTAAAATGTTAATATAAAAGGAAAAAAGAATTTTAAAATTTAAATTACCTGATCCAGCTTCATAGAAAGATTAATAATTATTTTATTTCAGTTAATTAAAGATTTATAAGAATATTTTTGCCTATTATAACGCAATTCTTCGCCTTATTTTCACAATTTGTTCCAATGTAGCATTGAAAGCACTGACAAGAATCAATATCTTGATAATAGATTCCATTATAATTACATTTCTTCATGGATGAAGAAGGTCTGCCAAAATTAAGGAATCCACCCAAGATGATGTTGACTATAACAGATATCACCAACAAAACAGCCAGCACAATAGATACAATTAAAAATACTCTCCATTTTTTATAATGACTGGAACCATTATAAGTAATTAATTCATCACTTTCCATTAATCTTTTTTTTTAAATTTTTTTGAATAAAAATTAATTTATTTTAAAATAAAATAGAATTTTATGTTTTTAAAAAAAAAGGTTACTTATCAAGAAAGTTTTTGACAATTTTGATGAAAAAAGAAATTTCTTGTGATAATCTACAACAAGAATAGCAAGCTTTGTTTTAATAAAAGAATGAAAACAATAAAAGATAAAGTAAAAAAAAATATTTTTAAAAACAAAAAAAAAAAAAAAAAAAGATAAATTAAAAGAATCAAAAATTTATGTACCTCGCTTTGATTTTTGTTTATTTTTTATCTTGAGATTTAATTGAAAAATTTTCTAATTAAAAGAAAAAAAAGATTTAAAAAATTAAAAAAAAATAATAAAAATTAAAAATTTTAATGAATTTTTAAATCTTTCAAACAAACCAAGTCTCAAATTCCCTTTTATCTTCATTTCTAATCAAAGGCAAATCAATGGAATTGACCAAAAAAGATCCACAAGTGACACACTCGGCAGCAACAATGTTGTCAAACTCAGACTTGTCCCATTCAAGTTGAGAATTCTCAGAAAAAGTGATGGAATCATCTAAACTAGTCTTAACGGGGACACGACCCAACACGAGCTCTTGTTCTCTAATTCGATCTTGGAGATGGAACAGTCTCTTCTTCTCGTAGTTGGTGAGGTGGTTGCTGACGAAGGTGAGGAGGCAGTCGGAGTGGAAGCAGTGGAGGCAGGGGAAGATGTAGAACTGCTTGGTGAGGAGCGAGGTGTGGCAAAGTTGGCAAATTTGCTTGCTGTCAATCATTCCAAATCTATTACGAAGCATCTATTCAAATTGATTATTTAATTTTATTTTTTTATTATTTTATATTTTTATTTAAATTATCTTTTATTTTTTATTTTTTATTTTTTATTTTTTAAAATTTATTTATTTTAAATTTTTATTTATTTTTTATTTTTATTTTTGTTTTTTAAAATTTTATTTTTTATTTTTTAAAATTTTATTTTTTATTAATTAATTTCATTTTTATTTTTTACCTTCAAATCGTTACGAATCATATCTGCGCTTTGAGTTGCCTCTTCCATCTCGTTTTTGAGCTCATCAATATGTCCATTATATTCGGAGAGGGAGTTACAGATTTCCTCCTTGAAATAATCTATCACTGTGAAGTTTGAGAAAAAGGGCAGAACATCTTCGATTTTAATCAATGTACATTCTTTCAAAAATTCCTAAAACAAAAATAAATATAAAATGAAAAATAATTAACAAAAAAAATCATTAATCTCAAATAAAAATATAAATATAAAATAACAAAATTTAAAATATTAAAAAATAAAATTAAATCATAAAAAATAAAAAATAATTAATAAATAAAATAATTAAGAAATAAAATAATTTAAAAATTTTAAATAAAAATGAAATTAAAATTATAAAAAATAAAAAATATCAATAAATAAGATAAAAATTAGAAATAAAAAAACAATAATACCATAGCTTTTTTGATGTCTTGTTCTTCAGTAACAACATGCTTTGCAATTCTCAACCAAAGTTTCTTCCTCAACTCCTCGTCTTCTTCTGGTTTGTCAGCATTAGTCTTGGCCAAACCGAGATCCACAGTGAGTGCCAAATCTACTGCTTCTTCATACAAATGCATTGCGCTGTAAATAAGAACACAAGCCTTTTCAAAAAAATTTTGAATTTTATGAATATTTTTTTATATTTATCTTTAAATTTAATTTTTTTTTGAATATTTATTTATTTTATTTATTTTTATTGTTTTATACAATTTATTTTTATTTTATTTTTATTTATTTATTATTTATTATTTATTATTAATCATTTTTTTATACTTTTATTTTTTGTTTCTTTATCTTAATAAAATTTTATTTTTACAATTGTTTTTTATTTTTATTTTTTTTATTATTTATTATTTTTATTTATTATTTTTATTATTTATTTTTAATATTTGTTTTATTTTATACTTTTATTTTTTGTTTCTTTTTATTACTTTTTTCTTTCCATGTTTGATGCACAATCTCAAAGCATACTTCAAATCAAAGTATATGTTTCTCTGGCTGACAAAACTAATGAGGGAAGTCTCGTCATTTTGTTTGGCGTAGAGGGAGAGAAGAAAGTTGTGAACCACTGGATCCACATTGTTGAATTTAGTAACACAATGTTGGAGATACCTTTAAACAAAAATAAAATCCAAAAAAAAAAATAAAATAAAATAAAAAATAAAAAATAAAAAAATATTTTTTGATAATCAAGAAAAAAGTTCAATAAAAAAATATTTTAATCTATGAATTTTCTATTCTATTAAAATTTTAAATAATGAAAATAATAATCCAGAAATAAGTTTTTTTAAAATAAAAAATAAAAAATAATAATAACAATAAATTTTTAACAAACATTTTTAAAATAATGTTACCTGATCGATTGATCAAAATTTTTTCCCTCCTTGGTTGCATTGTACTTCATCAAAGAAGGAATGAGCTTGGAAGGAGTCAAGATGGTGTAAGAAGTGATCCAAGCGTTAACAGTCTGTTCTGCTACCTGAAGGACCAAAACGGGGGAGTATTTGTAGAAAATCTCAGGGTTTGTCTGTTTGCTGATAACTCTCAATGCGTCCGAGTAAAACCCCTATTTAAAAAATAAAAAATAATAAAAATAATTAAAAAAAACTAATAAATTTAATTTGAAAAAAAAAATTTTTGAAAATATAAAACTTTAAAATTTAAAAAATAAAAATAAGAACCACAAAAAATTTTTTAAAAATAAAAATAAGAAAATAAAAAATAATTAAAAAATTTTGTTAGTAAAATAGATTGTTACCTTTTGGATGTTGAATTGGATGAGCTTCTCGTAGTCGTTGTTAATGGTTGCCCAGTTCATTAATTCGTCCATTCTGCCGTGAGAAGAGATAAGCTCTGAGATTGCAATGTAGTTCAAGTTTTCCTAAAAAATTTTTAAAAATCAAAAAACAATAAAAAAATTATAAAAATCAAATAAAAATCAAAAATAAAATAAAAATAAATGAAAAAATAAAAATAAAAAATATTGTTTACTTTGTTTTCGTTTAAGAATGAAGAAAACTCTTCTGCAATTTCCTTTTCGTTCTCTGTTCTGTTGAGACTTCTCAAAGCAACCAAATCACCCAAATAAATCTCGACAAGCCAAGTGGCAATGATGGTCTTTTGGGTGGTGACTTTAGGGGCGTCTTTCAAAAATTCCAACTTGGCGTTCAAGAACTGTTTCAAGGATTTTTTCTGGTTTTTTTGCAAGAATTTCAAAACGACTTCTTCAAACTGTCTACCTGTCATTAATTAAAAATTAAAATTAGAATTGAAAAGATTTATTAAATTAATGAAAAAAATTAAAAATATTAAATAGTATTATGTTGAAAAAAATTTTAATTTTAATTAAATTAGTAATTCAGGTTTTGAAAAACAATAAATAATAATTCAGAATTTTCAATAAAAATAATGAAAATTAAAAAAATGAGTTTTTTTAACAATAAAATAAAAAAATACATTAAATAAAAAATTAGATTAATAAAAATTAAAAAAAAAAGATAAAAATTAATGTTTACTTGTTTTCCCGTAAAATCTAGCTGCCAAATCGTAATTTCCTTGGTCAAAGTAGTGATCAGCTTGGCTGCTATAGATGGTGTCTCTCTGCTTGTGGTCGCTCTGCTTGCAAAATTTGAGAGCCTCCTCGAACTTTCCCTTCTTCAAAAGAAACTTCCAGATGTTCTCACTCTCATTACGAATAGTCAATTCGAAAAGACCTGACAATGAATAAACCCAGATTCTTTTAGTGACAGGATCTTGTGAAATACCCTAAAAAAAATTTTAGAACTAATTTTTGATAATTTAATTTCAATTTTGATATTATTTTTTTTTTTTTTATTGATTTATATTTTTATTTTTTATAAATTTATTTTGTTTTAAAATTAATTTTGATAAATTTTATTTTATAATTTTATTTATCATAATTTTAATTTTAAATCATTATTTTAAAATTATTTTTTATTTAAATTTAAAGAATTTCGCTAAAATTATTATTATTTTAAATTGGATAATATTAATTCCTTTTACCATCAGTTGTCCTTTGGATGTAGGAAATATTTGAGTGAATACAACTTGTTCACTAAATCTCGACAAAACTTGCAATCTGTCCCTGAAAACTTTTGATAGAAAAAATGAAAATAAATCCAAAATTAAATAAAAATAAAAATAAAATGTTTTACCAACTAAAAAATGAAACTCTGTGATTACCAAACCAAGAGCATCTCCAGCCTCACTGATTGTCTCAGAAGGGTATTGCAACAAGGCATTGTCTGTCAAAATTTGTTCACCCGAGTTTTGTGAACCGAAGGTGAGACTCCCGTGAAATAACCCGGGATTGGTCATCCAGCAAAAGAACTCAGGAAGAGAATCTTGGTACTATAATTTAAAAAATAATCAAAAGAGAAAAAAAAAAATTCAAAAAAAAAAATACTTTATATTATTAAAAACAAAAATAAAATTAAAACAAACTAAATTACAATTTCATTTTAAAAATGGAAAAAATTATAAATATTAGAAAATTAAAAACAACTAAATTACAATTTCATTTTAAAAAGGAAAAAAAAATTTAAAATTAAAAGTTAATCTTTTTTAAAGAACAATTTCGAATATAAATAAGTAATTTTTCAATAAAAAATCTTTATTTCTTTAAGAAAATTAAAAACAAAAGTAAAATTGCATTTAAAATGGAAATTAAATTTAAATTAAAAGTTAATATTTTTAAAAAAGAAAAAACAAAGTAGTTTAAATTAATTAAATAAAAACAAATAAAAATATATATATTTTTACTTTTTTGTAAAAGTGTAAGTCAGAATAATTCAAGTTTCCTGGCATTTCTTGGAACTGAGGATTTTCATAACCAGTGAAAATGCTTTCGTAAGTGGGACCTCCAATGAACTGGTAGATTTTGGTGGGGGTAGTGACTACAAGGAAATATTTTGGAGAAGAAAGTGTCCCAGGGAACTGTCCAATGTAGAGTCCTGTCACAGGTGATCTTACATCTTTAAGATTGTAAATCTAATTTTTGAAAAAAACAATAAAATAATTTAATTAACAAAATTTTTAAATTTATTTTCCAAATTTATCTTTTAAATTTTGTTTCAAAATTTGTTTTTAAAATTTAAATTCTAAATTTATGTTTTAATCTATATTTTAAATCTGATTATTTTATTTCTGTCATTAAAGATTTTCAATTTCTTTTTTTAATTTACATTTTAAATTGTTTCAAATAATTGTTTTATTACTACCATCAAGATTTTATTAATATTTTGTACATTTTGTAGTTTAATTATTTATTTTAAATTTTTCTGGAAATTTTTTTTTTACTTGTTTCCAGTATTTCTCTTTGTAATCAGTGAACAACTTGTTGGTTATGTTAGATAAAAATCTTTCGGTAGACTCTATGTTTGTCTCGAAAATCAAACCGTTCTTGGTACCGATCAAAATCTGGTCAGTGGTTGCCTTGTCTTTGTTGTTGATGGCCCAAGCAATACTCTTAAATAAAAATAAAAAATGTAAAAATAAAAAAATGTAAAAATAAAAATAAAAAATAAAAAATAAAAAATAAAAAATAAAAAATAAAAAATAAAAAATAAAAAATAAAAAATA
>JAMYWO010000046.1:177517-187517 GCA_024220525.1 Cochliopodium minus | reverse complement strand
ATAAACAAATTTTATTATTGTATTTTTTTCAGTTTTTAAATATAATTTTTAAATTTTTTAATTTTTATTCACATATTTTTTAATAATAAATTTTGGTACTTATTTGGAAAATTAGTTTGCGTTCATTGATTGGAGTGGTAGCACAAGATTGCATTCTTTTCAACGACACCATTAAATACAATATAGCCTATGGAGCAGTAAGCCAAGATTTGGACCCTGAAGTCAACGAACAAAAAATTCAAAACGCTGCCAAAGACGCTTGTATAGAAGATTTTATCAATAACTGTAAAGAAGGTTGGGACACTATTGTAGGTGAAAGAGGTCTTAGATTGAGGTATTTAATTATTATTTTTATTTCATAATTTTTTATTTTTTTAATTTTTTTTGATTAATTTTTATTTTTATTATTATATTTTAATTTTTATTTTTTTTTAGTGGAGGAGAAAAACAAAGAGTTTCTATTGGTAAAAAAAAAAATTTTTTTAAATTATTCTAATTTCTTTTTCATTTTGTTTTGATTGATTTTTTCAAAAATTTTTTTCTAATTTTTAATAGCGAGAGTAATTATGAAAGACCCAAAAATTCTGATTTTAGATGAGGCCACATCTTCACTTGACTCCAAAACAGAAAAGAGCATTCAAGAGTCTCTCAACTCCATCAGCTCGGGTAGAACTGTTCTCATCATTGCTCACAGACTTTCCACCATCAAAAATGCTGATCAAATCATCGTTTTAAAAAATGGAAAAATTCTTGAGAGTGGAAACCATTCCCAATTAATCGAAAAACAAGTAAAAAAATTTTGACATATTTTTTTTTTAATTTATTACATTATTTTTATTAGGGAGAATATTTTGAAATGTGGTCTCAACAAAAAGAAAACCAAGTAATCGACAACCAACCCAAAAGAATTGAAGAAATTATCGAATTCAATTAAATTTTTGGATTGATTCTTTCTATTTTACATACCCAATCTTAACATAAGACATTTTTGAGTAAATAAACAACATTTAGATTCATTTGAACTCTATTAATGGAAGTGAATCTAAGAAATAAAGATTTGAACAAAGTCAAATTTTAAAATATTGAAATTAATGGAAAAAATCAACTAAAATTGATTATAATAATAAAATTCTGAATTCTATTATTGTTTTTTCTTTAAATGAATAATTTTGATAAAAATCATTTCTCTGAGAAATCAAAAGATGAAAGTTCTAGAGAGGATTTGATTGAAAAAAAATTTAAAAAAAAAATAATTAAAAAATAAATAAAAAAAAAAAGAGAAATGTTGTTTGAAAAAAGAGAATATTCCAATGGGGAATTGAAATTTGTTCCCAAATCACCCCAAAACCATAATGTAAAAACATACACAAGATTCATTGATGAACAAAATAGAGAATACTACATCGAAACTATAAGCAAAAATTCCAACTCAAATTGCTCCGAGAAATCATATGTACCTCTACCATCCAATATATGTGAGAAAGATGTCAGAAAGCAAAGAAGATTATTTATTTGGAATTTTATCCTCACCATCATTGGCTATGCAGTGTTTTGGTATTGCTGGCCTCTCGCATTCATTTGGATCTTCGTCATATCTATTTATCTCTTCAACAAATCAAGCCATTCATCAAATAGAGGGATTGCAATAAGTGCAGGTGTTTTTGGAATACTCAGTTCCCTTTCTGCATTCTCTGGATGGGTTGGAATCTTATGCATGCTTGGGTAAAAAATATTTTCCTCAAAATTGAAATTAACACATTTTAATCTTTTTTTTTCTCTTACTTAGAACTTATCGTTGGTTTGAAAATGTGATGGTCTTTTACATAATTACTGCTCCTATGGCGATGAGCTTTTGGCTTATTTACATTATCCTCTCCTCTATTGCTTTGAAGGATCTCGAGAGAAGATACCAAAACTTTGTGAATGAGAAGAAGTTCGATGTCGAAACCCCACATCACCTTTACCATCAACAACCACAACAAATCCCTCAGAACAATATCATCTTCCAACCAATCCCTCAACAACAACCATATGTGATCTATCAACCTGTCCAAGGTTATCAAAACAATAACAATAACAACAATTTTTAATATTGTCTTTTTGGTTGAAAAGAAATCAATAAATTCAATTATGTATAAACACATTCCTATTTCTATATATTTCAATATATATCGAAAAAAAATTGATTTAAGAAAAATGTTTTATGAAAAGAGAAAATATTTGAATGGAGAGACCAAGTATGTTCCCAAATCACCTCAAAAGCATAACATAAAATTATATCTGAGATTTTTGGATGAACAAAATAGAGAATACTTTATCGAATCACTCCCAACACAAGAAAAATATGTGCCTCTTCCATCTAATATATGTGAGAAAGATCTCAAAATAACAAAGAGAATATTCATATGGAATTTTATCCTCACTATTATTGGCTATGGGGCGTATTGGTATTGTTTGCCTCTGGCATTCATTTGGATCTTCATCATATCTATTTATTTATTCAAAAAAACGAGCCATACTTACAATAGAGGTATTTCAATTAGTGCGGGTGTATTTGGAATAATCAGTTCTCTTTTTTCCGCTGCTGGGTGGATTGGAATCTTGATTTTTTTAGGGCAAATATAAATATATAAGATTGAGAATAATTTAAAATTAATATTTTATTATTTTTAGTAAAGAAGATCTCTTGATTATGTATGTATTCACTATTCCATTCGCCATTACATTTTGGATTATTTATATCATTCTCTCCTCTATCACTTTGAAAGAACTGGAAAATAGATACCAAACCTTCGTGAATGAGCAATTCAATATCGAACATCAACGAAAACAACAAAACAATTTCAACAATCAACAATTCAATCAGCCTGTTCGAGGATATCAAAACAATAATTAATGACATAATCAATAACTATAGATTATTATATTATTTTTGTAATATGAAATTGCAAAAAATTGAATAAAATATAAAGATCTCAAAATAACAAAGAATATTAATATTGGAATTTTATCCTCATTATTGACGATGAAGGGTATTGTTTACTCCCACATTAATTTGGATTTTCATCATATCTATATCTTTAAAAAAAAAGAGAAAAAAAAAGTGAATTAATCAGTCAAAATTATATGAAAATTCTTAAACAATATCTTATCAACCCTACATAAAAAAATAGAAATTTGCAAAGTTGCCATTTTTTTTTTTGCATTTTCAATCATTCTCCTCAGTCAAAGTTAACTTTGAAGGAATTGATATCAAATCTTCGTTAATTGGCCAATTATCAAATATTTAAATCCTTATTTTTTAATATTCTTTTCCTTCGAACCAATCAGTTCAGTTTTTAAATAAAAAAAAAATAGCATTTCAGAAAGCTATTTGTCATCAAAAAAAGACAATTGTTAATTGGATAATGAATGAGAAAATTTTCTCTTTCTTTCACTAAATCTAGATCCCAAACTAACGGGAATTCTCAACCAAATAATACAAATAAAGATCAACATGTAAATACTCCTCGATTTTCTTCCACAGATCATATCAATGAAGAAAAAGCTATGCAAATCAGACAAAGAATATATTTACTGGAATCCAAAAATACAAAAATTTTAAAGGTATATTTTAAAGTTTTTCAAGATTGATAAGATCCATATTCAAATCCAAATTAAATAATATTAATTTGATCAAATAACTCATCTAAATATATTAGAATTCATCTTTTGTCATTGAATTTGAGGGAGTGGCTACGATGGTGACTGATAAAAACACTGTATTGGAGGCCAAGAAGAAGATAATGGAAGAATATATCAATGCAGGAAATATATCAAAGAAAATAGACAATTATATTTTAAAGATAGTGGGATTGAATTATTATTTTACAGATGAACATCTACCATTGTAAAAAATATTCTATTATAAAAGCAAATATAATAAATATATATTATAATAATGATTCAAAAGCTATCAACAAAATTGATATAAACCTATTTGTCCAGAATTCTTTTATAATGTAATTATTCCTAAAATCAACATATAATAGTCATCGTGTAAGACTGATTCAAGTATGTACAAAGACATTTGTCAACCCAAAATTTGAATTGGTAGAAAAGAAAAAAGATCTGAAGAATTTTGATGATTTAGAGCAGTTGGAAGTTGGAGAAGTTTTGCTACAGAAGGATTTGAATTTATTGGTCCAAGGTGTGCAAGATTATTTGACATTGGAAAATAGATCAACAGAGGAATTCAGAAGGAAGATGACATTGTAAGATTTTCCTTTCAAAATTTTCTTAAAAACGAATTTTATTAAGGATTTGAGTTCATACAAAAGAAATCACATCAAATTTTTTAAAAAATCTTTATATGGAATTTTGCAAAAGATCTGTTCCAACATATAATGTTCAAAATGCTGATTACTTATAATTGATATCACAATAACTTTATAATACATTTAAATAATTTTCCAAATAAAAATTTTGGGGATGTTCATTGTGCCCCTGATAAACATATCTTTATTAGAAAGGGTGAAAATTATTTATTATTGTTTAATTTCGATGCAATTCTCCAAAATATTTTACAAACTCAATTAATTCGTTTAATTTATAAATTTTGATTATAAAATTATAAATTGATTCAATTTCCAAAAGGGAGAGATTGGAATTCGGAAAGCAATTGGCTCAAAAGATGATCGACGAAGAGACATACATGCTCCACAGATACATGTATGCAGAGCCAATGCCACTCAATCTCACCAACACCTTTGTTATTAACTGTTTTTCAGCAGGATCCAAAGATACCGCCAAAAAAATCTCGATAGAAATGTATGACAGTGCAAATGATGTGAGAGATAAATGCCACAAAAAATTTTCGATCGTAGACAAGAATCTCTCCAAGAAAAATTCCTCCAGCTTCATTTTAAAGGTGAGAGGATACCAAGATTTCATTTTTGGACAAGAATTGTTTGTTGATTTTGATTACGTGAGAAGATGTATCAGCAAAGAATTTTGTAAAAAAAAACTTTAATTCGATCATCTTATAATTTTTTATTTTTTTTTTTTTTTATTTTTTTTTTTATTTCATTTTTTCCCCTCATACAATTTTTTCTTAAAACAGCCATTTTCATCACTCTTGTCGAAATCAAAGAAATCTTGAAACTTTACCCAAAAGAAAGAGCAGATTTTATTGGTATTGCAGATAAGGTAACTTTTTTTAAAAAATTCATTTTAATTTTTATAAATTTTTAATCTATAAATTTTTTTATTTTATTTTTATTTTATTAATTTATTTTTATTTTATTTTTATTTTATTTTTATTTTTATTTATTATTTATTATTTTTATTTTAGATTTTGGAACAACCACTCCCCTCAATTGTTTTGCAAGACGTGAGCCCAGTCAAGGAGGGAGACAGCTGGAGAATCAAAGTGAAGCGGTTTGATCTCAGAACACCTCCCCTAGGAAAGTCTCTCTACTATGTCAGGCTCTCCATTTACAACTCCTTCTCCTTGCTTCACGAAAATGTAACCAAGTGTGTCACTTACAATGTAAATCTTATAATATATAAACCTTTTTTAGTATTTTTTTTTATTTTATATTTTTTATTTTTTATTTTTTAAATTTTTTTTATTTTTTATTTTCTTCTTTTTATTTTTCATTTTTTAATTATTTATTTTAAAATAATTTTTTAATTATTTAATAATTTATTTTTATTTTATTTTTTTATCATATTTTTTGTGCATTTTTTTATTTTTTATCTATTTTTATTTTACATATTTAACATTATTTTTAATATTTATTTTTGTCAAATTTTATTAATTAATAGGACATAAACAAATCAGTGAAATGGGACGAATGGATTTTTATTGGATTAAGCCTCAACAAGATTCCTCCTGGTGCCAGAATTTGCTTTCGCGTATACCAATGTGTGCAAGAGAAAATGGATTTTAACAGAGACAAATTAATGGGTTGGGTCACCGATTACGTGTGGGACAGCCAGGGGATTGTTAATCACACTTTGAAAAATTTTTATTTATGGACAAAAGTAATTTTTTTTATTTTTAAATTTATTTTTTATCAATTTCATTTTTATCTATTTATTTTTTTATAATTTTACAAAGTTTTTTTTTTTTTTTTACTTTTAATACATTTTGATTTAATTTTTCATCATATTATTATTTTTTTTCATTTTTTAAAACATTAAGTTAATATAGTTTTTTTTTCAATTTTATATTTTTTTAATTTGCAGTTTTTACTTTTTAAACTATTTTTTTATATTTTTTAATTTAATTATTTTATTTTTATTTTTATTTTTATTTTTATTTATCTTATTTTCAATTTTCTATTTTTTTTTATTTTCTATTTTTTTTACTTTTAATTATTGTTTTTTTTTAGGTTCCATTTGATCCTCTGTCAAATTGTATTGACAACAATTCGAATAAATCGGTTTCACTGTTCGTGGAATACTACAACAAGAAAATCTACCAAAAAAAGTTTGAAGACGAAAACTACTTGCTTGCAGAATGCCCCGAGCAGATCCAAAAGGGGTTCTCCAACTTTCTTCCCTTACTCATGGTCATCGACAGCAAACACCCTCTCGAGTACTTGAACAAGGACGAGAAAGCTTTGGTTTGGAAGTGCCGTCACTTGTTGTTGAAGTATCCCACCATGCTCCCTAAGTTCTTGGATTCTGTTGACTGGTATTTTTTTTATAAAAAAATATATTTTTTTTGATTTTTGAATTTCAATTAATTACATTATTTTTAATTTTTTTTAATTTTTTCATTTAATATTACTTATTTTTTTTATTATTTTTACTTTCAATCTATTTTTCCTAAATTAATTTTTATTTTTTGATTTTCTGTTTACTTTTTTTTTTTTGTCTTTTTATTAATATTTTTGTATTTAATTTTTACAGTTTATAATTTTTTTTATTCATTACATTTTTTACCTTAATTTTTATTTTTATTGATTTTAAATATGTGTATTTAATCATTTTGATTTTTTTTAAATTATTTTAATTTTTTTTCTTAAGGACCAATGAACAGCACACACAAGAGGCCTACGCTTTACTAAAGAAATGGAAGCTACCAAAGCCACACACAGCGATGCAACTAATATGCAGACATTTGTCAGACCCCGTCATCCACAAATTCACTGCTCAGGTTTTTGAAAAATTCTCCGACAGTCAAATTTTGGATTTTTTGCCTCAACTCACCCAGGTACCTTTTTTTTTTTTTAAACTTTTTTTAAACTTTATTATAATTTTTTTTGATTTTTTTTTTTGAAATAATTTACTTTTTTTCTTTCACTAAAAATTCAACTTTAAATTTTAATTTTTTATTCTCTTTTTATTTTAATTAATTAATCTCATTTTGTTAATTATATTCAATTTTAAATAATTTACGAATAACAAAAATACATTCATAAATAAAAAAATAAAAAAAGAAAAAGAAAAAAATAAAAAATAAAATGAAAATTATTTGATTTTGTCAACATTTTAAAAAAATAAATATTCAAAAATTTTTTACAATTTTATTAACTTTTTATTCAAAACTTTTTTTGTTATTTTTTTTATGATTGTTTTATTTTTTTAGGCTCTCAAACATCAAATTTTTCATGACAGTCCACTCGCCAATTTTTTAATAAGGAGGGCATTCAGAAACAGACACAGGGTTGGTCACGCTTTTTTCTGGCATTTGAGAGCAGAGATGCACATCCCCATCATTGTAGAGAGGTTTGGTTTGTTGCTCGAGTGTTATTTGAGAGGTTCTGGTACTCATCGTAAAGAACTCTTAAAGCAAAATCTGGTAAAAATAATTTTTTTCAAAATAAAAAAATTTTAAAAAAAAAAATAAAAAAATTTTTTGAAACTAAATAAAAACAAAAAGTATTAATAAAATAAAAAAATAAAAAATTAAATTAAAAATTAAAACAAAAAAAAAAAAAGTATTGATAAAATAAAAAATAAAAAGTAAAAATATAAAAAAATAAAAAATAAAAAATAAAAAAAATCAAAAAATAAGAAATAAAAATATTAATTTGAGGAATAATTAATTGTTTAAAACTTTTTTTTATAATAAAGATAGTGGAATCATTAATAGGAGTTTGTGTAAAAATAAAACAAGTGTCGAGCCCCATCAAAAGAAAGATCGTTCTCCACGATGAACTCAAAAAACTAAAATTCCCTAACGTTTTTCAACTCCCCCTCGACCCTCGTTATGAGGTGAAGGGACTTCAAGTCGAAAATTGTAGGTTCATGGACTCCAAAAAGCTTCCTTTGTGGCTTGTCTTTGATAACGCCGAAGAAGGTATTTTTTTTAAAATAAATTTAATTTTTATTTATTAAATAATTTTTTTTATTTCCTTTTTTTTAATTTATAATTATTTTATTATTATTTTATTTTTTATTTTTTATTTTTTATTTTTATTTTTATTTTAATTTTATTGACCATATTTTTATTTTATTATTTTATTTCATTATTTTCAAAATAGGTGCTCCTCCAATTACGGTTATGTTCAAGCACGGAGACGATCTGAGACAGGACGTCTTGACTCTCCAGTTGCTCAAATTGATGGACAACATCTGGAAGAGAGAAGGCTACGATCTGAGAATGAGCTGTTACGGCTGTATTTCCACTGGTAAAATTTAAAAATTTTTGTTTAATTATTTTTATTTTTTATTTTTTATTTACTTAGTTTTTTATTTTTTATTTTTATTTTTTATTTTTTATTTACATAGTTTTTTTCAATTTTTGTTTCATTAAATTTTTATTTTCATTTTAATTATTTTATTAATTTTTAAAGGGGACAACATCGGAATGATCGAAATTGTGATGAACAGCCGCACCACAGCGTACATCAACAAGCTGGCGGGAGGGGCGATGTCAGTCTTAAAGGACGATGTTATTTTGAATTGGCTCCTCAAAGAGAATCCTCTCCAAAGCGACCAAGTCAAAGCCCTGGAGAACTTTAAGTTCAGCTGTGCTGCTTATTGTGTTGCCACTTTTATTTTGTAATAATTTTATTTTTTCTTTAAAAATTTATAATAATTTTTTTAAAAATAAAAAAAAATTTTTTTTTTATTTTATTTTTTTTTTTAAAAATTATTTATTTTTATTTCATAAAATTGTTAATTTAATTTTTTTTTATTTTTTATTTTGTTTTTATTATTTCAGGGGAATTGGTGACAGACACAATGACAACATCATGCTTAATAGAAATGGGACACTGTTTCATATTGACTTCGGACACTTTGTAATCATTTATTTTTTATTTCATTTTACTTTTTATAATTTTCATTTTTTATTTTTTTATTTTTTTATTATTTTATTATTTTATATTTTTTATTTTTTATTTTTTGGTTGAATTTATTTTTGATTATATTTATTTCATTTAGTTGGGAAATTTTAAATCGAAGAAAATAGTGGGAATAGAATTCAAAAGAGAGAAGGCTCCTTTCGTTTTCACACCTCAATTCGCTCACGTGGTCGGGGGAAGAGACTCCAAAACTTTCAATGAGTTTGTCGGAATTTGCCAGAAGGCTTACAACTCCATCAGGAAACATGGGCACTTATTCATCACTTTATTTCAAATGGTAAACTTTATTTTAAATAATTTATTTTATTTTAAGATTAATTTTTTTATTTTTTATTTTTTAATTTTTTTAAAAGATGTTGTCCACTGGAATTCCAGAACTCCAGTCTGAAGATGACATCAAGTGGATCTCTACTGCTCTTTCTCTAGATAAAACAGACGAAGAAGCTGCCGAGATTTTTAAAAAGCTGATTTATCAATCCCTTGAAACCAAAGCCACTCTTCTTAACGAAATTGTACATATTATTGCTCATTAAATTATTATAATTTTAAAATGTTTAAATTTGAAAAACCAAAAAATAAAAAAAATCAAAATTGGTCGAAATGAATGTGGAAGGAGAAATGAGTCCATTGGTAATTGATAATGGATCAGGAATGATTAAAGCAGGATTTGCAGGAGATGATGCTCCAAGAGCAGTATT
>JAMYWO010000046.1:155413-176381 GCA_024220525.1 Cochliopodium minus | reverse complement strand
TTATAATGGCACCCTGTTGCTCCCTGTTAACTATCTGTATTTTGAGTGAAAACAGGCTGTTTCCTATACGTTAGGGTTATAATAATAAATTTTATATAAATTAATTTAATAATGATAAATCATCAACAAAATTTGAGCAATTAATCTTGAAACTAGGAGAATCTGTATCACTTTTAAATTGATTGAAAAGATAAGTTTTGTAATTGTTGTCAAAAGATTTTGATTGGAGATAAGAAATCAAAAATTTTTTGAAAAATATCTCGAAATCTATTTTTGCAATATTGTACAAAAGTTCGATATACTCGTCTTTCGCAAGATTGGTTCTTTTGGCCGCAAGTAAGTCGAAAATACCACTAACAAAAGAAAAATAAATATTTTCCTTGAAATAAGGTTTTGAAAAAAGCATGATTTTTTGGTCGAGAAGCAAGAAACGATTGATATTCTCTCTCATTATTTCTAGTTCATCTTCACTTTGTAAGATTGATTGAGAGTATATTTTAAGAATGGACAAGGATAAGAATTCTTCTTTAAGAGAGATTTTCTCTAAAGTCCTCAAGTGATTGAGAAGAAACTTGTAAAAAATAACAAAGTAGGAACGTTTTAGATCCAACAAATGAGGTTGAGAAATTAAAGGGAAGAGTTTATTTAAAAGAACAAAAATGGGGAGAAAAAGAGAGTAGAAATGAGAAGAAACATGATCTGCAATAAAGTCAAAGAGATTGAGCAAAGATAAAAAGAGTTTGATGAGAGGAGGATGATTTACTGAAAGAAAAGGGATGAGAGGCTGGAGAGGAGACAACAAAGTTTCAATGCACTTGGTGATATTGGTGTGTCCATAAAGAGAGGAAAGAGAGTAAAAAGAAGAAACAAAAAAATTGAGAAATTGTTCACAACATTTTAAGATGGGACCATTAGATATGAGGTTGTTTTGTGAATAACAATTTGACAAGAAAATGGGAAATTGCTTTAAAACTGTCAAAAAAGGTTGGCGTGTAAGTTCAAAAATGATGCTTTTAGAAGATAAGTTGTGCTCCCTCACTTGATCTACCCCTTTTCTTATGATTTCGAGATCATCACCCACGACGTTAGGATTATTAATGTTTTGTTCAATGGAAATGAGGAAAGTGTCGTAAAGGACCTTTAGTTTTTTGGGGTTGGGTTTATTGTCTTGAGGCGAATTCTCTTCCAAGTTGGGTAACAAGGCAAAAGAGTGCAGTGAGGAAAAGAAGAGGGATTTCAGAGAAACACTTGAAAAGAGCGGAAATATTTTGGGTGAGTTTCCGATGAGCTGATTGAAAGACATGCACATGGCTGGTGTTTTTAAAGTGTTGGAAATGTACTGGAGTGCTTTTGAAGCACTTTTGAGAATGATTTGAGGGACATCAAAGTTTTGTTTATCATAGTGAACAAAATAAAGGGAACAAGCCCAAATGGAAAACTTGAGAGACTCCTCCATGGTAGAATTGTTCACTTGGTTCTTTGGCATGGTGGAAAAAAAGGATTTGTAAAACCAATTAGTGAGCGATCTGATCGTACCCAAAAAAGAAGCTCCCAAAAATTGAAACAAAGGGGAAATGGAAAAAAGCTTGTTTTTGGAATAAAAGTTAACAGAAAAGTTGATCATTTCAGAAATGGTTTTGAAGGTGGTAACATAGCTCTTATCAAACACTTTTTCAGTGATGGTGGTAACCAAACCAGAAAACAATTCTGTTTGAGTGGTGAGATCGTTGACAATCATTGCTAAATGCTCGTTTTTTTGTACGAGATTGAAAGAGTTTGGGTTGTTGGGATTACTCAAATAATTGTTTAAAATTTCAGATTTTTCTAAAGAAACAAACTTTGGAATAAAATTTTGGTAAAAAACAGAAATGGACTCGGGGTACAAGAGTGAAATGTTGGTGAGCAAGTAAATGGAAACTTTGATAAAGTTGGAATAGAAAAGGGGCCTTCCATAATCTTCCGTGTTGTTCTCATTTTCGTTTTCGCTTTGGAGGGAATCGTCAAAACCGGAAATGTCTTCGAATGAATCGTCAGACTCGTTGATGAAGTTTTGGAGTTGTTTGGGGTTTTCACTGAAGAAAAGGTTGGAATACAAAAGATTAAAAAGATTGACAAATGTACTTGTGTTTTCTTTTTTGATTTGAGTGATTTTCTCCACTTTTTGTTTAGAATTGAGACCTTGCAAGTCGGTGTTGGAGTTTTCGAGCAAAAATCTGATAAAGGAAGACCAAATTTGCAATGTGTCACAATAAAAAGAAGATCCCTTTTGGAGACTCGTGTAACTGAAGAGAGTGCTGAAAATAGTCTCAAAATGAGAATTGGGGTTGTTAAGAATGATTTGGAGGAGATAATTTTCAATGAAAAGAGAAAAAAAGATGTTCAACTTTTTGAAAAAGGAACGATTGATGGAGGGGATGTTGAACATGTTGGGTTTATCAAAAGGGGAACGAGGTGGGTCAAATGGAGAAGAGGGGCTGTTGAAGGGGTTGGTGTTGTCGAAAGGAGAATTTACGTTGGGATTGATAATAGAGGGAGGAAAAGGAGAGGAGGCTTGTTGGAAAGGAGATGGAGACTGAAAAGGAGAGGAGGCTTGTTGAAATGGGGAGAAAGGATCTTTATGACCATCAAAGTTACTTTTGAAAGGAGATTCCACGTTGGTGTTGCTTGTGTATGAAGAAAGTATAGAGATGAGTTTTTGGAAAATGGAGAAGAGGATGGGGTGGTGATGCGTGGGTATTGTCTTTTTGGTCACGATTTCTATGAAAATGTCAAAGGAGGCTTCACATATCTTTTCTTTCTCTCCCATCAAAAGACCAATTAGTTTATTGAAGAGGGTTTCTGCTAACATGTTGTCTTTTATCACATTTTCAAAGTTAAAAGCCTTGAAAATAATCAGGATACATTCCAATGTTATCTTTAAAATTTCATCACTCTTTGTGGTGGCGCTTTTTACCAGATAATTGAAGATAAGAGGCATGGATTGGGTGAAAGATGTCCTAATTGATTTTTTATAAATGCTTGTGAACATTTTCAATTCATTTTCTCCACTATATTCTTCTATCATCGCTTTCAACAAAGCAAATGCAAATTTTTCTTTCTCATTATCCATTGAAAATTGAATGAAACTCGTAAAAAATTTATCACTTTGTTCTTTTGTGTTATTATTCAAATCAACAGAAAAGCATAACACCAATACCTCTATAAATTTGGATGAAGCAAATGAACTTAGATATGGATATGCTTTCATCATATAATTCATCACAAAAGAAGATATATTACCAATTTTGCTTTTGATTGAGGCTAAATCTTTTATTATATTTTCTTTGATCATATTTTTAGTGTAGGTTAAAATCACCTCCCCACCAAACCATCTTGTATTGTTATTTTTAGACATAATTAATTGTTGAGAGATATCAATAGCTTCCTTTGAATTCTTGATCTTGTTCATTTCCTTCTCTGCATTTTCTCTATCTTGAGGGATTTTAGGATTAAAGAAATTGTTGATTATATCTTCAAGATTTTGAATATTTAATTGCATTTTTTTTTTATTTTTATTATAATCATTCTTATTTAAAAAAAGCAATTTATAATTTTAATATATCAAAATGATAAATGAATTTTCAAACCGAAAAATTTTATTTTAATAACTGCAACTTATAAGAACTGATTTTTAAAACCTATCCCATCACAAGATACAGAAAAGAGATCTTTGCTGATCTCTTTGATAACAAATTTGGCGCCAGTCATGCACTCACAAAAACGGATGGCGGTCTCAGTATGTAGTTCCAATTTCCCTGTCAATATTTCACTAAAAAAAAAAAAAATGTAAAAAAAAAAAAAAATGTAAAAAAAAAAACCTCTTTCCATTTGCAAGAGCCATGAAGATTATGAGCTGGTCTTGAATAAATTCATCCACACAACAACCAGAATGGAGGTAGTCCAACATTCTCTGAGCACAATCTTTGGCGATCAACTTGGGATCTGTAAGCACTTTCTGTTCAAAAAGAGTGGAGGATCCCAAATAACAATTCGTCGTTGTTTTGACAACTATTAAAACTCCCCCTCCTTTTTTTAATAAATTTTTAATTTTGATTTATTTTAATTTCATTTTTTTTATTTTTTATTTAACTTATTAATTTTGATTTTGTTTTATTTGTTTTATTTTTATTTTTTATTTGATTTATTTTTATACCTTTTTCGTTATCAGAGTAACCTTTACTGAGAAGTTCTTCAATATATTCAATTTCTACTTTATCTTTGTTTTCAATTTTCGAAATAAAGCATTTTTCAAGCTCGTTTTTCACTTTTATTTAAAAAAATAATTAAAATTAATTCAATTTTTTTTTAAAAAAAAACGTACCAGTTTGGTTGAAATTAAGAAGGGGTTTGGGATTGGAAAAAATGTGAATGGTAATTTTTTCTATGTCCCCTCTCTTTGTGAGGGTGATGGGAGATATAGTTTGTATTGGTTTTATGTTCAACTTTACTTCTCCTCCTCCCTTCATTTTTGAACAGAATTTATTTTAATTATTTTAATTATTTTAATTATTTTAATTATTTTAATTATTTTAATTATTTTGATTTTTTTTATTATTATTTTTTTTAAATATTTTTTATTATTTTTTTGTTATTTTTTTACTCTTGGATAAAACCCTCTTCTCATTATTTTAAATTCAGGAGCAATTTTCATCATTTTTGCAATAGGTAAAAAAACGTGTTGCGTGAAAGAAATTGGAGGAGCCTAATCAAAGCAAAATTTTAAAATAAAATAAAAAAAATAAAAAAAATAAAATAAAAAAAATAAAATTAAATATAAAATAATGAAAAAATACTAACTTTTATGGCGTCTGTTCCTCCCCTAAATGTGATTTCCATAAATCTTGGAGCGAATAGCAAACAAGGTAATGCTATTTGAACTATTTGTTTGTGAGAAAAAATGAAAAAATAAACTTTTTTCTTTCTTTCTTTCTTTCTTACTCAATAAAGCAACACTCCCTAATAAAAAATTAAATTTGAATGAAATTAAATTTATTAAATTAAATTAATTGTTTCAATCATTTTGCCTGCTGATTTGATATCTGACACATAAGAGGATACAGTGGTAAAATTTTCTGATGGAGTGAACATCAATTCTGTACTCTTCAATTTATCTCCTTCCATCTTTGCTTGGAAAAGAAAGGCAATCAATTTGACACCTATATCAATCATTTTCAACAACATATTAATTATAATTCTTCAAATAAATTCTTTTTGCTAAAATACCTGTCAAATGCTTGTTTTTTTGGTTAGTCTAGTTTTATATAATCTTTAATAAATTTAAACCTGCAATGCCAATCCTCCATTTTTTCTATTTGCTCTAATATTAACTTTAAATATTGTTATTTGGCAAAAAAAGAATGCAAGATAAAAATACCTATTTTGGTTGGTTTATTCAATAATGCACTCAATGCAATACCTATTATATTGAAATAGAGTTTTTTGTTATGGAGAAAAATGTGAGAAAATGTTTGGTTACTAATTCTGATGATTTGACCCCCACCTTCCTTATAAGAACCATCAATAAGGCAATAATCTTTAAGATCAACAAATTCTTTCATCTTTTTAAAAAATTTTAAATAATTGAAGATCAATTTTTTTTAATTTTATTTTCTGATCTCAATTTGGATGTTTCGCAAAGAAATCAACAAAATCAGTAACCAGTAGTGGAGTTTAGATAATTTATTAAAATTAACATTTGTTAATATCTTTGGGAGCGTTCTCACGAAAATTCATGCTTAAAACATGACAATAATCATTTTCGTGGTTGAAGGTAATGGCAAATCGCAGACCATTTTCAAAATCTATTTTTTTGAGAGACATTATGTTCTTATTTTCAGAATGAGGATCATTTTCAAAGTAAGTGGTCCATACTGTAAAAAAAAAAATTAAAATTAATTATTAAAAATTTAAAAAAAAAAGAAATAAATTTGTTACCTCTGTTTTTAATATCAATTTCCAAAATTAATATGGATTTAACTGCGACGAACTCTTTGAGTCTTCCTCTGTTGGAAAATTTTGATAACATTTATTATTTTAATTTAAATTTCAACATATTTTTTATTATAAATTTTTTTTTTTTTTATATTTTATTGATAGTTAAAAGATACCTGTAAGTGCTGAGAACAGAAGAAGCAGCCACATAAGAATTTGTAAATCCTAATCCATGATCACTACATGTGTAATCGTCGTTTTGAACGTACTGGCTGTCCACCAATGCTTAAAAACAAAGTTAAAATGGAAAAAAAATATAAGAAAAAAAGAATTTTTGTCACCAAAAGAATTGCAACCCCTTATTTGGGTAAAGCACTCTCTAAAGAAAAGTTTTAAAAAATTTGATGACAAGATTAATTTTTTTTTTTACATTTTGAGTGTGTAAATTCCAATATTATAAAAAACTTTTTTCGAGACAGTCGATGATAACCCTTTTAAAATAATTTTTAAATAAAAAGCTTTGATCGAAAAATCAAAGGATGATTTAATTTAGAACAATAATATAGCATCTATTTTATAAAGATCAAATTATAATGTTTATTTTCACTTCTATATTTCTCAAAAATAAAAAATTTTACCATGTCCTCCTTTTTTATAATTGACCCTTTTATTATCATGTGAGAACTATGTCCCCAATAAAAATTTTTTAAAAATGAATTCAAATATTAATGAATTTACCTCCAAATTTTTATTTGAGAAATTTTCAACATCCCATTCGAAAAAACCATTTTTCACTCTTTGCTTCCATGTTCCATTAATTCCTAATTTCTCCATTTCTCCAAATTCCCTCCTTGCGATACCCATCCACAAAAATTCACTAGAGAGGATCTTTGAATATTGTTTGCTTGTTAAACCAAATTCTAATACAGATTTAATAGGAAGAAATGAGGATATATGGCAAATCAAAAAGAAGGGTAAATTTTTCATTATTTCTTATGATTCAATTTTTTTTTTTTTTTTTTTTTATAAATCCTTTTATTTCTTTTATTTTCATTCAAAAAAAAAAATGAATCAAAAGAATCTTTATTTACAACCATTTTTTTTAATTCAAAAACACTTCACATTCACAATAAAGGGACCATATTCATCATAGTCCTTTTTGGAAATCCAAGTTTGTCGAAAAGAAGAAAGAGAAGCAAAAATAGAACCTCCAATCCATACAGAATACTTTCTTTCAGGAGGGCTTATTACTTTGACTTTTGTTGTTGAAGGAGAAAGAGAAATGATCTCTTTTTGAATTCTTTCACCAATACCAGGAAACATAGTTGAACCTCCTGAAAGAACAATATTTCCAAACAAATCTTTTCTCACTGAAATCTCACAATTCAAAATAGAGTTGTACAAAGAAGTATGAATCCCATCGATTTCCATTCCCAAGAATGAAGGTTGGAAAAGAGATTCAGCACATCTAAACCTTTCGTTTCCAATTCTTATTATTTCTCCATCAGGAAGTTCATATTTTTTTTCAAAGGAAGAAGAACTTTCAGAAAGAAACATTTCTTTTTGAAAATCAAAAGAAACATAACAAAGTTTTTCTTTGATATCTCTCACTATTTCCTTTTCTGCACTTGTTGTGAATTGATATCCTCTTTCTGTCAAAATTTTCATCAAATAACTTGTGAGATCTCTTCCTGAAACATCCATTTCAAAAACAACATTCGAAAGTGTCAAACCCTCATAAACAGGTGCTATTTCTGATACTCCTTCTCCAACACCTACAACAACACCACTTTTACGACCAGATGCATACAGAGAAAGAACTGATTGATTTGAAAGATAAATTGAAGGAGTATTAAAGTTTTCAAACATTATCTGTGTTGTTTGTTCTCTATTCTTTTTTAAATTTAATGAAATTTCACTCAAAAGTACAGGATGTTCTTCTGGTGCGACCCCCGATTCATTATAAAAGATATGATGCCAAATCTTTTCCATATCATACCAATCTATAATCATTCCCTTTTCAATTGGATATTTCAATGTCAAAATCCCCCTCTTATAGCAACCTTCATCTCCCACATATCTATCTTTTAGTCCTATATTTCCCCTTATGGTTCTTGGTCTTCCCACAATTGAAGGAAATACTGCTCTTGGAGCATCATCTCCTGCAAATCCTGCTTTAATCATTCCTGATCCATTATCAATTACCAATGGACTTACTTCTCCTTCCATATTCATTTCTACCAATTTTAATTTTTTTTATAAATGAGAGGTATGAAGATAATGCATTTCATATGTTCCCTTTTAAATATAAATAATGAACAGTTTGATATGGAAAAGATATTTTAATAATATTTAGTTGTTATTCTTGGAAGGAATTTGTTCCAACAATTTTTCAATTTCCTGATAAGAATAAAGTCTAAATTTTCCCTCCTTTTTGTTTTCAGTTGGGATAATAGAGCAAATTTCAACATTAGTAGAATTAATTTTTTCCTCCATAACCTCTTTCAAAGTTTTGAGAGCAAGAATCTCAGCTTCCTTCAAGGTGAGAGATTTATTGTATTCCTCAAGAAGAAAGGATTGAGCACCTTCACTACCAGCACCAATAGCCTTTACATCAAATTCCAAAAATGTACCAGAAGGATCGGTATGATATAATACAGGTCCATTTTCATCAACTGCACCAACAAGTAATGCAACACCAAAAGGTCTACTCATTTGTCTTTCTCTTTTTTTATCTTCTCCAAATTTGAGACATAGATCGCAAATGGATTGACTGACAGAGTATCCAGTTATTGGTTCGTCGTATGTGAATCTATGATGTTGTCCTTCTACTCTTGCATGCTCAATCAATGTTCTTGCATCTCCTATCAATCCACTCATTGCTGCTCCAATATGTGAATCTATCTCCATAATTTTTTCGATACTGGATGGCACCATCAATTTTGATTGTACTCTTTTTTCTGCTGCCAATATAATACCTTCTTTTGTTTTAATTCCAACTGCAGTTGATCCCAACTAATTATATAAATGATTTTGTTATTTCATGATATTTAATTTTTCTTTACAATAATTATTCATTATAATTAGATATTATTAACAATGGATTGTAAATTATATGGTGTATTCATTTTTTTAAATTATTTACTTTGATTGCTTCTATTGCATATTCAACTTGAAATAAACGCCCTTCAGGGCTGAATGTATTTACACCTCTATCATATTCGCTCCTAAAAAGAAATTTTATGTAAAATTAAAAATTTGTCTTTGAATAAAATCTTATACTAAATACCTTGTTTGAAACATTTTGTTTTTTTTTGAATATACCTATGCCTATTTTTTTTTTTATATTTTAATTTATTCAAACAGCAAATATTTACAAAATTAAAAAAAATTTGTAAAAGGTAAAAATTACTTGTTTATCTTTGAAAGAAAGATAATATCATCTCTTGAATGGAATCATTCTAATTAAAGGATATAATCAAAATCTTTAATCACCATATAAAGATATTAAAGTAATTGAACTCATGTCCTTATAAATCTTTCGTTCAATTGCGGTCAATCCAGATTATCAACACCCAAAATGCTTTTTGTGTGATGATAATATTTCTTTTCATTCTCTTTGAAACTTGATTTACTTTATGATTCTAAAATGTCAACTTTTTGATAAAATTTGTTGTCAAAAACCAAATTTTGTATCATTATTAAATTAAATTAATAAGTGTTTTGTGGAATTCTATCACAGATTTGAGTCTTCCAAAAGCATGGATGGCATTTTTAACTGCATAACTAAGTTGATATTGTTGGTACGCTTATGTTAGAATGTAGGCTTCTTCATGAGAAAGAACATCTGTTTTATAAATCAATTTGGACTTGGAGAAAACAAAAGAAAATTGAATTGCATGTTTGAATTTTAATTTAAATTCTCTTCTGTCTTTTTTGATTTTTTCTATTTTCTAGTTGATTTTTATCATTTTTGATCCTATTTGTTTGAAAAAAATAAAAAAAAAAATGAAGCTTTTTCAAAAATGCAAAGATAAATGCAGGAAAAAAAGAGAATTAATTCCAGATGTCGAAGATCCAGATAAACCAAAGAATGTGATGATTTTTAAAGAAATTTAAATGATTACAATTAACCAACAAACATTCAATTTAGTTCGATTTAAAGACAGCTTGGAGTATATACAATCATTTCTTTTTATTAATCAAATAATTCAATTCTATTGACAGAAACATTAAAATTATTGGGTAAATAAAATTAAAATGCTTTTTTTTTTCTATAAATTTAATTAAATTTTTTTGAAACGAAAACAGGTCCCTATTTTTGGCCAAAAAATCAATTTTCTTTGAGATTAAGACTTGTGATTTGTTTTGGAATCTTAATTGGGACGAGATATATCAATTTCCTCAATCCCCAACGTAAGTTCAAACATTTTTCAATTTATTTTCTCCGAGAAATTATTTTAATTATTTTTCTTAGTATTTAAATCTGCAATTGATGCATTGCCTATAAATTTCCCCTTAAAACAAATTTTGTTGATCGGACTTTTAAGGATATTATCGGGAATATCCTCTGATCTAAATAGTTCTTTATTTTTGAATGTATCTCAATTCGCAACAAGAAAGATAGCTGTCCAAACGTAAAAAAAAATTTGAAACAAATTTTTCGTTTATCAAATTTTGTATTTTTAATATTTGATTAACTTTAATTCAAATATAATTCTTTGAAGATTTTCGCATCTTCACCAACTTTCTCTCCAATACCATCTAAACAGGTAAGAAAAGATCAAATTTGATTTTTAAATCAAAGCGAATATGTGAAAAATGAAAAAAAAAAAAATATTCTAGGAAAACAGGAGCCATATTGAGGACGATAGACAGAGGTACAAGTGCGGTGTCTTCTCTTCTTAGTCTGTTACTATTTAACATTTTCCCTACGATTCTAGAATTGATTATGGTGTGCACAGTACTTGCTGTAAACTACGGATTTTGGCTTTCGTAAATTTTTTTATATTTTTTCTTCATTTTATGAATTTTTTTTAACATCTTAAATTATTTTCATTTTTATTTTTATCAATTTTTTTAATTTTTTTTTTTACATTTTTTTTTGAATCTTTTCATTTTTTTTATCGTTTATAATTTTTTCATAATTTTTTTTCAACATATTTCTTTCTCATTTTCAAAGTTTCTTGACATTTTTTGCAATCGTGACATACGTCACAGTGACACTTTTGATCACAGAGTGGAGAAAAAAGTTTAGAAGACAAATGAACGACGCAGACAACAAAACGCAAGACATAGCAGTGGACAGTCTTCTCAACTACGAAACCGTCAAGTATTTCACTGCAGAGGAACACGAGGTGAAAAAATACGAGAACACCATGGAGTCTTACATGGGCCTTGAAGTTAAATCTCGTTTGTCTTTGTTTCTTTTGAACTCTTTACAAGTTTTGATCATCACAACCACTATTATACGTAATAAAAAAAAATTTGTTTTATTTTATTTTTTATTTATTTTATTATTTTATTATTTTATTATTTTATTATTTTATTATTTTATTATTTTTTTATTTTTTTATTTTTTTATTNCTCCTTTTTTATTAAAAAAATTTTAATAAGTATAAAACAAATTTTGGTTTAAAAAATAAACAAAACTAAAATAAAAATAACTTTAAGAAAAAAATAATAAAAAAAATAAAAAGAAAAAAATGATAAAAAAAATAAAAATAACAAAAAAAAATTTAAAATAAAAAAATATTAAAAAAAAAAAACAAGAAAAAAATAACAAAAAATTAAAAAATATTTTAAAAAAAAAAGGGTACAGAAAGGTTGAGGGAATCAATGGAAGAATTGAGATCGAGGATGGTTTGTTTAAGGGAAGAATTTTCGAGGAGAACATCATCTTTTTGTTGAATGATTTCTTGCATTTGTTGCTTTAAATCAGTAGATGCGTTTTCCAATTGTTTTTCCAACACAAATATCTTTTCCTTATACTCTTTTTCTCTGTTCCCGTATTCCTCATTTTCTATATTTTTATTATTTTTATAAATAAATTAGTATTCATGTCATGATAATCAAAATTATAAGAAAAATAAAATTTGATTATCAAATAGTCAAATCAAAATACAAAATTAAAAAATTAAAATTAAAATTATTTGTAAAAATTAAAACGAAACAAAAAAAAAAAAAATTGTTTGTAATAAATTGAAAAAAAATCAAACAAAAAAATTTAATCATTAAAAACTACCGAATTTTTGTTTATATAGAAATCAAACAATTGAAAATTTAAATATTTTATTAAGATTAAATAAAATATTAAGTGAAAAAAAAAAAAGTGATTTTGTAAATATTATAATTTTTATTAAAAAAAGAAAAGTTACCCTTTGTTAATTTTTCATTGTCAGAGGTGAGAATTTTTTGTTTTTCTTTGACACGATCAAGTGTTTCATTGAGATTTTTGTTTTTCTCTTCAATTATTTTGTAATCATTTTTTAATTCTGAATAAACATTCATTTGTTGATTAAACTTGTTATGCATCAAATTTAACTCTCCTTTCGCTTTCTTTTTTTTTTTTTTTGAATAATTTATTTTAATTATTTATTTATAAATTACTTTTAATTTTTTTTTACAATTAATTTAATTATTTTTATATTATTCAATTTAATTATTTTTATATTATTCAATTTAATTATTTTTATAAATTATTTTTTTATTTTGATAATTTAATTAAATTATTTTATAAATTAATTATAGTTACTTTTTATAATAAATTGATTTTATATTTATTTTTTGAATAAATTGAAATATGACCAAAAAATAATTGATGATTATCAAAATTGACAATAAATCTTTTTTGTTTAATTTAAAATAAACTTTTTTTTTATTACTTTATAGTAATAAGAAGTAAAAAGAAATGAAAAAAAAGGGAAGTTTAAAAAACCTCAGTAGACAAATTGGCCTGATTGAGTTTTTCTTGAAAATCTTTTTTTTCTAAAATGAGTTTTTGATTGGCTTGTTTGGTATTTTCATTGGCAACATTTAAAACTTCTATTTTCTTGTCACGTTGAGAGATATCGAGAGACAAAGATTCATTTGTTTCCCTCATTTTCTTCACCTGAGTACTTTTCATTTGAGTCAGTTCTTGAAAATCTTGTAATTGTTTTGAAAGTCTTTCTATTTCTTTTAAATAGTTTTGCTTTTGTACCATACTCATCGAATTTGAATTTCCTCCTTGTTCTCCTCCTTTTTTATTAAAAAAATTTTAATAAGTATAAAACAAATTTTGGTTTAAAAAATAAACAAAACTAAAATAAAAAATTAATACCAGGTTATATAGTAAAGGAATAAAAGAATTAAAATGAAAGAGTTAAAACGAAATAATACACATATTTATTTTTCAGTTATTTAGATTTCCATAAATTTTAGATTTAATTAATTTTAATTAATTAAATTATTAATTAATTTTAATTAATTAAAATTATTAATTATTAAAATGATTTGGGGAAAATAAAGATTGAAGATTTACCTTTACTTGAAGTCTCCAATTTTAGAGTTTCGATCTCGAAATCCTTTTTGGTGAGGTCAGAGAGGAGATTTTGCTTCTCTTGTTTGATGGAGGAAATCTCTTCTTTGAGTTGTTCTATCTTCTTTTTGTAGTGTTGAATCTCTTCTCCATTTTTTGTGCTTTTACTGTTATTGTTATTTTTATTACGGTCACTATCATCTCCATAATCACTATTATCACCAATAGAATTGGTGGAATTCTCATTGTTCTCATTATTATTGGTTTCAATAAAATTATTATTATCATTTTTATTATCTTCTACATTGGTGGGGATATCCTGATTATTTGTTGTATTATTATCAACATTATTCTCATCTATCGAATTAATATTGCCAATATCTTCTGATTTGTTTTTTCCATTTTTAATTTCAACTTTGAGATTATTCAATTCTTTTTCTTGAACCTGAATCACTCTCAAGTGTTCTTTTATTTTATTCTCCAAATCTTCAGTGTTGGCGAACATTTCTTTAAGATGGTTTTTTAATACTTGTTGTTGTTGCTCATTTTCTTCTTTTGCAAGAGATAAATTGGTGGATAATGTTTGTACCTGCTTGGTGAGGATCAAAAATTCCTTTTTATCTTTGCTCTGATTGATAATTTCTTTGAAAAAAAAAGAAAAGGATTTTGAACTTTAATTTTTAACCAAAAATTGTTTAAAATATACTCTGTGCTTGTTCATTTTGTTGAAATGCGTTTTGATATTTAGTTTTCCATTGATTGATTTCTGTTGAATTAAAGGTTTATATCAAAGATAATGTGAATAAATTTTAAATAAATTTTTGTTAAAAATATATTTAAATGACATTATATTTACCCAGCTCTTGTTTCCTTAAATTTCCCTCTAAATTATATTTGGTATTTCTCAAATCCAACAATTCCTTTTGATATTTTTCAAATTCCTCTTTTGTGAAAACAATTGTTTCTACTTGGGACATGATGAAAATAAGAAAAAAGAGAAAGGCTAATAAGGTGATTTTTTTTTTTTTTTAATTTTTTTTTTTTTTTTGCAAATGAATAAATAAAGGTCTATTTGTTTGAATAAACAATAGGGTAACAAATTGTCTGCCATGATATTAACCTGTTACTTGAATTAATAGTTTTTTTCATTGGAATGGACCTCTTTGGGAATCCATAAAGCCAAAGAAGAACAACCACTCATCATCATGAAATAAGCAGGGTTAAATACAACATTTTTTACAAGATTGGTATGCTCTTTCATAATAGAAATGGGTTTCGGAGAATAAGTATGTGGATCAATAGGCCAAATATAGATTTTTCCATTCTCTGATCCAGAAAAAACATATTTAGAATCAGGAGAACAAGAAGCGGAAATCATATGAGAACCAGCATTTTCTCTATCGCTATATACATTCACTATTTTACCTTCAAAACTATCCAATACAAAGATATAAGGTGTATCTGTAGCACAAATAATATATTTTCCATCTTTACTGAATTCCATAGATGCCCATTTAAAAGGGGTGTTATTGGGATGAGTGATCATGAAATTTCCAAAAGGACCAGAATCATATTTTCTAAAATCAAATAATTTAATTTTATTATCTGTTGTCACTGAAAAAATCAATTCTGTTTGATTATCAAATGCCACTCTTGGTGAATCTCCCAAAATAGGTCTGATTAATCCTTGTGTTGAATTTGATCTTAAATCCCAAACTCTTACTAAAAAGCAAAAAAGGAAGAATTTGGAATTGAATTTTTGAGAAATAAGAAAAATCATCAATTTTTCTTTTTACCTGTTTGATCTAAAGAAGCCGATAAAAAATTATCATTTGATGGTGACATTGCTAATGATACCACACCCTTTCTATGGCCTTTAAAATATCTTATATAACTATTATCATATAAACTCCAATATCTAATTGTTTCATCCCAATTATTTTTTGAAGCACAAATCACATTATTTTCATGATGTGTGAATTTGACCAAATCTACTCCATATTTTTTACTGTTTACAACATGTTTTTCAACTCCTTTCAAAGTATCATATACTTTGACAGTATTATCATCACATGATGTCACGGCTAATTTACCATCATGATAAAAATCAATCGAATTTATTTGTCCTTTCTTTCCAATAATTTTATTATAAATTTATCATTTTATTCAATATTAACCAAAATATAAATATCCTACGTTTTTGAACACTTTCGCAATGGAAAATTGTTTCAGATTGTCAGAAGATATTTCCTTCTCTTGCATTTTTTATAATTTTCATTTGTTGGAAAAATTAATAAAAAAAATAAAAAAAAATAAAAATAAAAAAAAAAAAAAAATATATAAAGGTAAAAAAAATTCTATTTTCCCAAAATTTTCTCAAAATATATATTAAAGAAATGAACCCTGAGAACCAAACCCCAAACCAGACTAGTTTCCAAACTGGATCCCTCTATGTTGGAGATCTTGAACAAAATGTTACAGAATCAGTACTTTTCGATGTTTTCAGAAAAGTTGGTCCAGTTGCATCCATTCGTGTTTGCAGAGATTCTAGTACAAGAAGATCTCTTGGATATGCTTACGTCAATTATCATAGAGTTGAAGATGCAGAAAGAGCAATTGATACCTTGAATTACACACCTATCATTGGTAATTTTCATTTTTATAAGAGATATTGAATAGCAGCAAATAAATTATAAAATATTTTTTCTTTGAGATAAAAAATTATTTAATAATTTTAAAAGGGGTTAAACCATGTCGTATCATGTGGTCTCAACGTGATCCATACATTAGAAAGAGTGGAGTGGGAAATATTTTCATTAAAGATTTGCATCCATCAATTCAAAGTCAAGATCTTTACGATAATTTCTCCCAATTCGGTACCATCTTATCTTGCAAAGTTGAGACTGATACCAACGGCGTAAGCAAAGGGTTCGGATATGTCCATTTTGAGAACATGGAGGCAGCACAAAAGGCAATTGATGGAACAAACGGGATTGAATTGGAAGGTAAAAAAATCAGTGTAACCCATTTCAAAAATAAAAAGCAACGTTCCGTCGAAACCACAAATGCTCCAAAGTACACAAACATTTTTGTAAAGAATTTGAATCCAAAAATTTCAGAGAATGAATTGAAAGAAAAGTTTTCACAATATGGAGAGATCACTTCTTTAGTCATTATGTTTGATGATAACAAAATAAGCAAGGGATTTGGTTTCATCAACTACAAGACTCCTGAAGCTGCCATCAAAGCGGTCGAAGAATTACACGAAAAAGAATTTCTTGGTACCAAGGTCTACGTCGCAAAGGCCCAAAAGAAGAGTGAGAGATTAAGCCAATTGAGAAAGCAATTTGAAGAGAGAAAATTGAAATTTCAAGATTCTAATCTTTACATTAAGAACTTGGACGATCAAATTGATGATAAAAAACTCCTCGAATTGTTTTCTTCTTATGGTGATATCACTTCCTCTAGGGTAATGCGTGACGACAACAATGTAAGTAAGGGTTTCGGTTTTGTTTGCTTTGCTTCCCCTGAAGATGCACAAAAGGCTGCTACTGAATTGAATGGAAGAATGCTTTTCAACAAGCCTTTGTATGTTGCTTTGGCTCAAAGAAAAGAAATCAGAACTGCTCAACTCCAAGCCCAATACTCTCACAGAATCGGAAAGAATAACATGACTGGTGGACTCCCTTTTAATAATAATAATAACAATAACAATAACCAATTCAACAACAACAACAACAGAGGAAACATGCCTTACATGAACAAACGTTATCCTAACAACAACAGAGGTCCTAACAACAATCAATTAAACAACAACAATTACAGAAAAAAGAATCCTCATCAAATGAATCAAACAAGAAACAATCCTAATGTTGAACAATCCAACATTAACAACATTTTCTCAATCATCAATAACACCCAAGATCCTGAACAAAAGAAGAGAATCATCGGTGATGTACTTTATCAAAATATTGAAAATTTCTTCAAACAAAATCCTCAAATCAACTTCAATGATGCTGGAAAAATCACTGGTATGCTTCTCGAATCCCTTGATGAACACGAACTCATCAATCTTATTGAAGATCAACAAGAACTCGTCAAAAAGATTGAAGAAGCTGTCAATGTTCTTCAAGAGCACATGGAGAATAATTAATACCTTTTTCATTTTCCTTATTTTATTCCTTATTTAACTATTATAATTTCCTTTTTTAAAACAAATTTAATAAAAAGTTGAAAAACAAAACTTGATCTTTTTTTCTTGTAAATCTCTTTCAATGAAATTCTTGGTTATTGTCATCCAAATAAATGTTATATTCTCAATGTTTTATACTTTAAAATAAAAAACAAAAAAAAAACTAGAGAATAATTAAAATATAAATGGAAGGAGATCAATTTTCTTTGCGTAATACCAATCTTGGTATTGATGGGGATAGATTTAGTGGAGAAGAAGCAAGAAACCAAACTGGTATAAAATCCTTTAATTTTTGACAAATAAAATTTCCCTAAAAATTTATGATTTATTTTATAGTTACTGCAACATTGGCTATTGCAAATATTGTTAAAACCTCTTTTGGTCCTGTTGGTTTGGATAAAATGATTGTTGATGGGGAAGGAGAAATAATGATCACCAATGATGGTGCCACCATTTTGAAACAATTAGACGTAGAACATCCTGCAGCAAAGATTTTGGTAGATCTCGCAACTCTTCAAGATAGAGAAGTTGGAGATGGGACAACTACTGTTGTTTTACTTGCGGCTGAATTATTAAAGGTAAATTTTTTGATGATTAATTTATAAAAAAACAAGAAAAATTAATAATTTATCTCGTACTAAATATAATAGTCATAAATTATATTCCCCTTTAATTGAAAAATCAGTTTTATTACCTTTATTATTTATAAATTAAAGGAATAAAATTATATAGGCTTTATTAGTATAAATATTATCAAATATCAATATGGCATCCCAAATAACAAATTAATATTTCATTCCCTTTTAGAAAGCAAATGAATTAGTAAAACAAAAGATCCATCCTACCTCTATCATTTCTGGCTTCAGAATTGCCTGCAAAGAAGCATGTAACTACATCACAGAGAGATATGGAACACTCACAAGCAGCTTGGGTAAGGATGTCTTGTTGAATGTAGCAAAAACCTCCATGTCCTCCAAAATCATAGGAAGTGAATCTCAATTTTTCGCAGAAATGTGTGTCGCTGCAGTCACAAGAATCAAAGTAACCAATGATAAGGGTAATTTCTTCATTTTAAACAAAAATAATTTATAATCTTTTCAAAAAGTTTAATAATGAAAAAAATCTTTTAAATAAATAGAATTAAAGCATTTGAATGTGTTTTCAAACCAATTTATTTTATATTTTTTTAGGACAAGATTTCTATCCAATAGATAACATCAATGTTTTGAAACAACAAGGTAAAAGCATCAAAGAAAGTATCTTTGTAGAAGGTTATGCTTTGAACAGCACCGTATCTGACCAAAGTATGCCTAAAATAATCAAGAATGCTAAAATTGCTTGTTTGGATGTCAACTTACAAAAAGTAATCTTTTTTCTTTAATTTTTTTTTTCTTAATTTTATTTAAACTTAACTCCTTTTGTTTATTTTTCAAAATTTATTTATAAAATATTCTCCATTGACTTCATTCTATTTTATTATTATTTTATTTTATTATTATTTTATTTTATTATTATTTTATTTTGTTATTATTTTATTTTTTATTATTTATTGTGTTTTAATTTTATTTATTGTGTTTTAATTTTATTTATTTCAACTTATGTTAAAGGTGAAAATGAGTCACGGAATTAAAGTGGTGATTGAGGACACAAGTGAGTTAGAGTTGATTAGGGAAAGAGAAACCACCTTGTTGAAGGAAACTTGTGAACTCATCATCAAAAGTGGTGCTAATGTTGTCCTCGTTTCCAAAGGTATTTTACCTTCCCTCCTCCTCTCTTTTTTATAATTAATATTTTATCATCTTAGTTATAATAATATCTAAAATATTAGTTATGATATTAATTATAATATTATTTAAAATAATAGTTATGATATTGTTAGGATAATAGTAATATTGTTAGGATAATAGTAATATTGTTAGGATATTAGTTATAATATTAATTTTTTAATTATTTTTATTATTTTTTTGTAAGGAATTGATGAGTTGGCTTTGAAATATTTTGCAGAAGCAGGAATAATGGGAGTGAGAAGAGTAGACAAGTCTGATCTCAGAAAAATCGCAAAGGCAACAGGTGCTACCGTTGTCACCAATTTTACTGACACTGAAAATGAAGAAGGTCTCGACAAATTTGACAGCTCTAACTTGGGTAGTGCTCAAGTCGTAGAACAAAAGAAAATTGCTGGTATTTTTCTTTTCAAATTATTTATTTTTATAATTTTATTTTACATTTTTTTTTTCATTAATTTATTTAATCTTTTATTTTATTTTTTACATTTTCATTGATTTATTTAATCTTTCATTCATTTGTAATTTTCATTAATCTTATATTTTATTTGTTTGTAATTTTTAGATGACGAATTGATTTTCATCAGTGGATGTTCCACATCAAAGACAGCAAGTATTGTTTTCCGTGGTCCTAACTCCTTGATGTTGGACGAAATGGAACGTTCCATGCACGATGCCATTTGCATTGTAAAACGTACTTTAGAATCAAAATTGGTTGTTCCTGGAGGTTTCATTCTTTATTTTTATATTTTTTATTTTATTATAAACTTTTATTATTTAAATAAAATAAAGGAGGATCAGTTGAAACTGCACTTAACATTTATCTCGAAAATTTCGCAGAAACATTGGGTAGCAGAGAACAACTCGCAGTTGCACAATTCGCTTCTGCTTTGTTGATCATCCCCAAAATTCTTTCCCTCAATGCTGCTAAAGGTAATTTGATTTAAAAATCTTTTATTTTTTCAGAGAGATTAAAAATCTTTTATTTGATAGATTCTGTTGATCTTGTCTCAAAATTAAGAGCTCATCATAATCTCTCTCAAAAGAGAGAAGATAAACAACATTTGAAAAACGATGGATTGGATTTGGTTAACGGAACCATCAGAGATAACTTGAAGGCAGGTGTAATCGAACCAGCTATGAGTAAAATCAAGTCTTTGCAATTTGCCACTGAAGCTACTATCTCTCTTTTGAAGATTGATGATCTTATTTTGTTGAATGTTCAAGTTGATCCTAAACACTCTGGTGATGATGGACATGGTCACTAAGAATCAACTTCAAAACGAATTTAAATTTCTTAATTTATTTTAAATAAAATTTATTTCTTTCAAAAAATAAACCAAAATTTTACTTGAACTAAATTTCTTTTATCATCAAATTTGAGTATTCCCTAACGTATAGGAAACAGCCTGTTTTCACTCAAAATACAGCTAGTTAACAGGGAGCAACAGTCTGTAACAGATAGAACAGAATACGTTATTAAATATAAGGAATACTGCTGCA
>JAMYWO010000046.1:137194-147924 GCA_024220525.1 Cochliopodium minus | reverse complement strand
TTTTACTTTATAGTTTTATTTTATTTTGAATTTTAAATTATTTTAATTTTATTTTATCCATTTTTATATTAAATTTTACTTTTTTTTATTTTAAAAAAGAAATTACCACAACCTAAAACAAGAAATTTGATAGAATCATTGTCCAAAGCTTTCGTTCAACAAGTCAAAGAACTCCACACAAAGGTGAGAACTCCTGCTCCTGAACCCAAGGCAGTCGTTTACACCAACGAAATCATGCAAACCCTCGGAAGTGGTTACAAACAAGCTGCCAAGTCTGTATTGGACAGTATTGACACATACACTGACATGTTTGGATCTTCACTTGATGTTGATGTAAAAATAATTTTTTTACGAAAATTTTTTGAAACATTAGTAGAGATGTTCAAAATTTTGAAACAGTTTAAAATTTGTAATTAATTTATATCTCTAACAAAGTTGTAAATTTTGGACATGTCTAAATATTAGTTTTGTATTTTTTCATATTTTTTAATTCAAACTTTTAAGCATTTTTTAATTTTTTTTTTTTTTTTATTTTTAGTTTTTTGATCAAAAATGTTTTTTCAATTTAATTTTTTTTTACATTTTTAATTTTTTTCAAATAATTTTTTTATGAATTCATTAATTTACTTTCAAAATTTTTTTTTATTTTTTAATTTTTCCATTCAAACAAAATCGTTTTTTTTTTCTTTATTTTTCACTAATCTTATTTTTTAATTCCTATAAAGGTTCAAGAATTAATCGAGTTGGGAGAATTCATCACAAAAAGTGTAGCAAAAATGGCAGAGTTGTTCAGAGCAATACCCCTCAAAATAGTGGAGAACATCATGGGTATCGCTTTCAACATTTCCAAAATCGCCAGAATCATCGTGAAGTGGTCGGAGCTCCCTACGACCGAGTCCAGAACTCGTGATCTTCTCTTGTCCACCATGCAAACTGCCCTCAATTATTCCATCCAAGCTAAATGTATTTCTAGTTTAAAAGCTGCTTCTTACCCTATTTTGGAAATTGAAGTAAAATTTTTTAAAAATTCATTTTTGTTATTCATTTTAGTTTTATTTTTTATTTTTCTATTTTTATTATTTTTTATTTTAATTTTTTTTTCAATTTCTTTTCTATTGAATATTTTATTTTACAGTTTTTTTTACAGTTTTTTTTGCTTCTACATTTCATTATTTTTCTTAATTATTTTTAAAGAAATGTTATTTTTTTAGTATTTTAATATTTTTTATTTTTTTTATTAATTTTTTAAATTATTTATTATTATTTTTATTAAATCGTTTTCTTCCATTAGTCTTCTCTCTTCACAGCATGTCGTGGGTTATGTTCATCAATATCAAACATCTACGACTCATGTTGCTTCTTAAACTTGGACGCCCAAACACCCAACTCAGATCTTGAAGAAGATCCCAACGCAGTTGCCAACGCCACCTCCCAATGTCTCCACTACGGCAAGAGAACTCCAATGAGGGAAATCGAGACAAAGAGAGATGTCTTCGATGAGATTTTGCCTCAAGATGGTTCTTCCCAACAAATCGATACCACTGATGCTTTTGATGTTGGCGATATTTTAGATGAAGGTAAAATAAATTTTAGTTTTTTTTTAATTTTTAAAAAGTTTAATTTTTTTTTAGATTTAATTTAAAATTTTATTTTTTGATTTTGATTAATTTCAATTATTATCCTATTTTATGAATTTTTTAAATTATTTTGTTTTATTTTAATTTTTTTTTTTTTGAATTTAAAATTTATTTTTAATTTTTATTCTTTTTGTTTCTTTGTTATTTATTCTATTTTTATTTTATTTTAAAAAAGTGAATGATCTTGATGATTTTGGAGAGTTGGATCAAGGATATCAACCACAACCCACACCAAGAGAAGAGCCAAAGCCAGAACCTCCCAAACAAGAAGTGGAAGAAGATCTCCCCGAGTTGCCTCCTCTCCCTTCTCAACCTCCTCCTCTCAATGACATTGAGGGTTACAAAAACTATATGAGACTAAAGTATGAACATCAACAAAGAGAAAACGCTTTGTTGTTAAGAGAAATGAAAAGACAAAAAGCTCTTGAAAATAAATAAATAAATAAATTTTTTTTAAAAAAAAATTTTGTTTGAAAGAAAAACATGTAAAAGATTATGAAACATAAAAAATCATCACAAAAATTTTGTTTTTTTTCTTCAAATTAATTTTTTATATTGAAAAAAAAGAATTTTACTTTTAAAATTTTTTTATAAATTTATTTTTCACAGAAAGAACAAAATAAAAAAAAAATGAAAGTGATTTATATTCTGTTTGTTTTGATTGGTTTATTGATTTCATCTTCTATTTCCAAACAATTCTATGTCTCCAAATCAGGAGATGGAAAATATTTCTTGGGAGAAGGGAGAAATGCAAATGCTTTGGCTTATGGAGATTATGAGCATGATATGAAGACTAAAGGTAAGACACTATAGGATCGATCCTTTATGAACAAAATATATAAATAATTTTCTAATAATTCTAACTATGATTTATTAAATAGGATGGAATAAATTGGTTGTAAACACAAATGTAAATGTTGTCGCATCTGATCTCGAATTGGCCTATGCTGCGGGATATTTGGGTATAAATAAATTATTATATTTTTTTGAATTAGAAATATTTTAATGATTAACTGTATATATTGAATGAAATACAAAGAGGGGTAACAAGTTTTTTTTTTTTTAATTAGTCATTTTTATAGATTAATTAATAGAGATCTAATTTTTTTTAATTTTAATTAAATATGTTTTTAATCTTAATTTTCTTTATTAGTCACATTTTCTTTTTCTTTAGTTTTTTTATTTTTTTATTTTTTATTTTTTAATTTTTATTTTATTTTTATTTTTATTTTTATTTTTATTTTTATATTTATCAATATTTTATATTTTATTTTTTATCATTTTTTTTTTTAGAGCAGTAGATTTGGATATTTATGCATCGTACTTGTCAAATGTCCAACAATATGCAAACAACACCCTCCCTGCAGGAGAAATAAACTGGTTGAACGAAAACTGGGAATGGACCAAAGACATGGCTCACTCCAAACCTTCTGACCCTGTCTTCTGGACCCAAGTAGAACTTTTGGTCAGTCAGTTAGAAGGAATGGTAAATCTCTTTTTATTTTCATTTTTTATTTATTTATTTTATATTCATTTTTTATTTATTTTTTATTTATTTTATATTCATTTTTTAATTTCTTTTTATTTTTTTTTCATTCATTTTATCATTGTTTTTTATTTTTTTTTTTTATTTTATTTTTTATTTTTTTATTTTTATCATTCATTTTTTTTATTATTTTTAAAGGTCCAAGGCTACAATGATTATACAACTGATAGACCATTGACTTTGATGGACTTCCTGATTGTAAATGCGCAAGGTAACTTTATTTTTTTTATTTTCCAATTTTTTAAATTAAAAATTTATATTTATATTTATATTTTTATTTTTATTTATATTTTATAATTTTTATTTTTATTTTTATTTTTATTTTTATTTTTATTTTTATTTTTATTTTTATTTTTATTTTTATTTATATTTATTTTTTTTTATTTTTATTTTTTAAAACTTGATTAGGAGACAGATGCATATTGGACATGATTTATTTGAACGGGAAACTCCCTTCATTTTTGTTGGAAAAACTTTACAAACAACATTTCACTGCTTATCATTGCTCTGCTTTGATTAGAATCAATGATGACTGGTCAGATATTTTCACTGGTCATACAACTTGGGTAAAAAAAATAAAAATGAAAAAAAAAAATGAAAAATATAAAAATGAAAAAGAAATTAATTTATAATAAAAAAAAAATAAAAACAAAAAATTTAAAAATAATATTAAATTTAAAAATTTTTTTTTTTTAAAAAAAAAAAAGAGTGGATTCAGCACTATGGTTAGGTATTTTTATTTTTATTTTTATTTTTCTGTATGATTAATAAATTTTATTTATTTTTTTTTATTTTTGATTTTTTTTTGATTAATAAATTTTTTAATTTTTTTTTTTAATTTAAAGAACATATAAGATTTATAACCTCCAATTCAACAACGCAATCTCTTCCACCATTTCCTTCAGTTCCTATCCTGCGTGCTTGTCCAGCACAGATGATTTCTATGTAACTGACAAAGGTCTTTCTATCATCGAAACGTAAAACAAAAAATAAAATAAAAAATGAAATAAAAAAATAAAAAATATTCACTAAAAATATTTAATAAAATTGTAAATTTTTTTAGAACTAATGGTATCATGAACACGTATGAATTTTTTTATTTTTTATTTTTTTTTATTTTTTTTTGTTTTTTATTTTTACTAAAAGATCCCTTTACAGTACGTCAAACCACAATCATTGTTGTCAAGGGTCAGAGTGATCAGTAAGACCTCTTTTTTTTTTTTTAAAAAAAATTTTTAATTTGAAATGATTAGTTGCGAATCAAGTTGCTAGTAGCGGATTCTGTGGGTTAACAATTTTTCCAAATTCAATTCTGGAACATATAACAATCAGTAAAATATTTCATTTTTTATTTTATTTTATTTTTATTTTTAATTTTATTTTTATTTTTTATTTTTTATTTTATTTTTTTATTTTTTATTTTTTATTTTTTATTTTTTATTTTTATTTTTTATTTTTTTATTTTTTATTTTTTTTTTATTTTTTTTTTTATTTTTTTTATTTATTTTTATTATTTTTTATTTTTTATTATTTATTTTCTCATTAGATGGATAATCACAGACTTGAAACTTTTCGAACCAAAAACAGACAATTGAAAGCAAACCCTACATCGCAGAACAAATCCCAGGGTACATCGAAGTGCAGACATGACCATTTCCTCCAAGAAAACCAACATTGGTAATTTTTTAAAAGTATTTTTAAAAAAAATTTTCAGTTTTTAAATTATTTAATTTTTTTTTAAAGGCCTTCCTACAATATCGTAAAAATAATTTCACATTTGTATTTTTTATTATTTTAAATTTTTTTTAGCCTTATTTTCCTTATATTTACAATACTTCTGGATTTTTGCAATATTACGAAAAATATGGAGATAGTTACAGGTGAAAGAAATAAAAAATTTTAAAAACTAAAATAAAATCTTTTTATTTGAATAATTAAGCTACTCTAAATGTCCAAGAGCAAGAATATTTGCAAGAGATCAATCAAAAGTAAATTCATTGGATGCTTTCAAATTCATTATGAGGTAAAAATAATCAAAATAAAAAAATTAAAAATAAAAATGAAATAATAAATTAAATCTAAAATCTAAAAAATAATAAATAAAAAATAAAAAAAAAATAAAAAATAAATAATTATTCAAAAAACTTTTAAGATACAATGACTTCAAGAACGATCCACTTAGTTTGGGAGATGCTGGTAATGCAATTTCTTCAAGATATGACCTTAACCCTTCCAACAGCAGTGATTACTCCGCATTTGGAGGTCTTGATAGCAAAGTTACCTCTTTCACTCGTTATCCAGACGGAATGTAAAAATATTTTTGTTGTAATTTATTTTCTCTTTTTTTATTTTATTTTTTTGAAATTTTTTTAGGAAAGTATCAGCTCAAAGGTAAAACAATTTTCCATTTTTTTAATAATTAATTTACAATTCTATTTATTATCTTTTATATACAGTGGTCCTACTTATAACCAACAACCTGCTTTCAACTGGAATAATTGGCCAAACTGCTCTCATCTTGGTCAACCTGAATTATTTAATTTTGGATTTCATGATTACAAGACAAATTGAAAAAGCAATTAATTAAAAATTTCTTTATTTAAATTATTTTTTTGTGTAAGCAACATTTTTGAATTTAGATTTTAAAAATTCTATTTCTTTCTCATTCAAAATAGACCTGTTCATATAACATTTTCTCAATTTAAAACATTTCAAAGAAAGTTTATGCAACAAGTCAAAAGTGATAGGTGTTTGAGAGAAATTGACCATATACAAATTAGTGCATATCTGCAATTTCAAAATTATCTCTTCAAAACCAGGAGTGTCTTTAGTGTTAGCTATCCAAAAATTTCTGAGGCTGTATTGAGACATTTCCAAGAAACTTGTCAAACTTTTCCAGTCTAATAATTCACACCCTGTAAGATCTATTGTTTCCAATCTTTCGCAATCTATTTCAGGACTTTTTTTTTTAATAAAAAAAATATTTATTAAAAAAATATTAAAAAATTTGTTTTTTACTTTTTAATTCTTGTCCTTGAGATATCTAGTTGTGTTAAAGAGGGTATTTTAATTACTGGATTTTCTATTTTAATTGATTTTTGAATATCCAAAAACTTCAAGACAGGAAATGAAGAAAAGTGTTCAAAAACATTGTCATCAACATAATTGCAGTCTCTCATCACGATTTTTTGGCAATCTTTACATATTGAACTTATTTTTTTGATTGTACTAAGAAAATAAAAAATAATAAAATAAAAAATAATTAATAATTAAAAAAAAAAATAAAAAATTATTAAAAAAAAATAATTAAAAAAAAATAATTAAAAAAAATTAAAAAATTAAAAAATTACTTATTTTCAATTTTAGTTCCACTCAATTCTAATGATGTCAACATAGAAGAAGAGGGATGTAAGAAAGTAAAGTTTGTCCAACTTATTTTGAGTTTTCTCAGGTTGATAGATCCCACAAATTCTTTCTTTTTTATTTCTTCGTTTTCATTATTTTCTACTTTTGGTTGTTTAATCTTTCTACATCTTATGTTTATAATTATTTTTTATTTTATTTTTATTTTCTGTGTTACTTTTTTTTTTTTTACCTTCTTAAAACCAATTTTTGTAATGTGGGATGATTTTCAAGTAACATCAAAGGAGCCTATAATTTATTTTTTTCAAACAATATTTCATTATAATTTAAATTTAATTTTTAATTTTTAATTTTTTATTTTATTTTTATTTCATTTTAATTTTTTATTTTCATTTTTATTTTTATTTTTACACAAGTGATGTTGGGTATTTCAGAAAAGGAAAGAGACAGAATTTTGGTTTTGTTGATAAAATGGATAATCTCTGAAAGTTCTTCATCACCCAATTTCTTTATCTGCCATAAAGTCAAGTTTTGTAAATTCAAAGTGTTTTTTATGAAAGGAAAANTTGGAGAGAAAACTCTTCCAAAATCAAATTTTGTTGATTCTTTGTATTTCCAAGTACAGGAAGGAGTTTCCTCATCTCAGCATTTTCATAAAAGGGGTTTCTCTCAACATTGTCAAGTTTTTAGCAAATGCAAAATGATAAAAATAAAATTATAAATTAAAATTAATTATAGTTTTGATAATTAGAATATCAATTGATATATGTATGATTTGCCAATTTAAAATTTGATTAATAAGATTGATAAATTCTCTTTAAATTTATTTAAATTTACTCAGTCGAAATAAAAAAAAAAAAAAAAAATTAAAGACAGATCGATATGAACGTCAAATTGATCACCTTATTGATTTTAGCTTTGCAAATCTATTGCATCTTCGGTGCTCATTTGGAGATGAAGAGAAAGAAACATACCAAATCCTATCTCAATTACATCCGTAGAACCAAAGGGATCCCAAAGCAAATGAGATTGTTTCAGAAGCATGTATATAAAAAAAAAAATATAATTTTCAATAGAGAAAGTGAATTTAAAAAAATAATAAATTTAAATCCAATATTTAAATTGGATAATCAGTTTTATGATATCATAATCATTTGTATCATTTTAAATTTTGATTTCAACTAAACTTTTTGAACAAAATTTTTTTATTTTTTTTAATCAATTTTAATTTGAAGCGTACCTTACGTCACCACTTAACAAAACCTACTGGATTGAGAGAAAACATTCCTTTGCCTGGAAACTTCACCACTAACGCGGTCTACTACATCTCCATAGGTGTTGGAACTCCCGCAAAACCATTCACTGTGCAAATTGATACAGGTAAAAAAAAATTGATTAAAAAATTAAAATTTATTTCTATTATTTTATATTAATAATTTTTTTTTTTTTAAAAAAAGGATCTGCTGGTATTAGTGTTTGATAAAGTTTTGTTTGTTTCATTTTCACTAAAATAATTTAAAGATTTGGCAATTCCTCAAACTGGGTGCAGTTGTGGTAATTTGATATTTTTTAATATTATTTTTTAAAAATTAATTTTTTTGTAATTGTATTTTTTTACAACTAATTTTTTTTAATTTTTTTTTTTTTTTAAAGGAAAACACCCAAACCCACCTTTTAATCCTACTTCATCTGGTGCGAACCCAGTGAGCTGCACCAACACTCAACTTAACAGTTGCAAATGTACCGCGAGCAAACAATGTCAATACAAAATTGGTAAAAATTTTTTAAAAAAATTAAATTGAGAAATATTTTAAATTATAAAATTTTTGATTTAAAAAGAATATGGAGATGGATCTGGTAAAAAATTTTTTTTTTTGCTTATAAAAAATTTTAAATTTATTCCTTCCAGGATTTACGGCTGATATTGTAATAAAAAATTCTTTCAAGCTTTTTTTTTGGTTTATTAAACTCTTTTGTTAAAGTACAATGATACCCTTTCTGTTGGAAATATGACTGCCACTGGTATTGTTGGAGGAATTGTTACAGAAGTTACTCCAAATGGTAGTTTTTAAAATATTTAAAATATTATTTATTTTTGAAGAATTTTTATTTTTATTTTTTTTATTTTTTATTACTATTTTTTATTTATTATTATTTTTTTGTTTTTTATTTTTTATTTTTTAAAATTTTTTATTTGTTTATTTTTAGGTCCGTTTGAACCATACTTAGTTGATGGAATTTGTGGCTTCGGACAAAAAAAGTTGTCAGTAGTAGAGGCAGTTCCTTTCCCAATGACCTTCTCCAATGCAGGTAAAATGAAACCCCTCTTCTCCATGTGCGCTGCTGAAGATTTTACTGGTGGTGTTTTATCTCTTGGGGAAATTGGTATTGAAGTCTATATATTTTTTTTTAGTTTTTTTATTCATTTTTTTATTCATTTATTTCATTTTTTATTTTTCATTTTATCATTAATTCATTTTTTAATATTTCTATTACATCTTTATTTTATTTAAATCTTTCTTTTTCTTTTAGGATCATATACAGGAAACCTCAGTTACACACCAATTTTGACAAAAGATTTCTACTCCGTTTGGGTTCAAGATTTTCTCATCGATGGAGAATCTGTTGGGGTGGATCCTAGTGTTTACAATGAAGTTGATGCTATTGTTGATTCTGGGTATAAAAAAATATTAATTCTTTTTTTTTATATTTTAATTTAATTCAGATGAATAAAATTTTTTCATTTAAAAATTTTGTTTTTTTTTTTTTTTAATTTTTTTACTTTTTTTTTTTTATTTTTTTTAATTTTTTGCAAATTTTTTTCATTTTTAAAAATTTTTGTTTATTTTTTAGTACCAACGCAATTTACTGGCCAAACAAACCTTATAATTCTTGGGAAAACAAAATGATAAAGGATTGTGGAAAAGTGAGATATACAGGTGTTTGTGGAGTTGCTAAAAAACACAATATTTTTGCTGGGTAATTTTAATTTTTTAAAAATTTTTTTATTTTTATTTTTTTGTAGATATTGCTTTTCGATGGTATTATAATTTTTAGTTTACATTTTTTAGAATAAAAAAAAACAATGTTTATTTTATTTTTTAGACAAAAGAAGAACTTGGACAATGGCCAAATGTGACCATTGTACTTGGTATGATTATTATTATTTTATTTTTTATTTTAAATTTTTTATTTTTTGTATTTTTTTTTATTTTTTTTTATTTTTTTTATTTTTTTTTATTTTTTTTATTTTTTATTATTTAAAAAAAGGAAAAACTGCAAGTGAAAATGTTCACATCACTTTGAGTCCCCAGCAATACATTACCCAAGGACAATGTGACGATGAAACCCAAGTAAATTTTTTTACCTTTTTTTAAAAATTTTTTTCAAATTTTTGTTTTTAATTATTAATTTGATTTAAAAAAGTATGCTTTGGACTTTGTCAATGGACCTGCAAAGGATGGTATCATCATTGGAGAAAATGTGATGCTCGGAAAGGAAATTGTTTACGACTATGGAAATGAAAGAATTGGGTTTGCTGAAAATCTTAATTGCAAATCTTCTTTATTGAAATGAAAAAATGAAAAAAAAATGAATTCTTTTAAAATTTAATTTATAGTTTTTTTTTGTTAATTTTGATTTTCTTCAAATTTTCTTTTTTTAACATTATCTTTTTCAATTCCGATTTGATTCTTTGTTTGAATCAGAAAATGAATAGCACAATCATCAAATATCTTGAAAAGTAAAGGTTTTGGAATTTTCAAATACTTTTTGTTTTTGAAAGAAATATTGAAACAAACTAAAAAAGTATTTATTTTTGATTTGAATTCTTCTTTAAAGGTGAGATGTTTTTCTTTATTCCAACATGGTTTTTGAGAAATTCTTTTGTTGGTTAAAAGTAAAGAAATTACCAACAAACGTTGTTTTTCGTCAGTTGATAATGTGTTTAAATAAGTGATAGAATGATTTACTCTCAATAATTCACAAACTTTATCAAAACAATCTTTTAGTTTAACAGTAGCATCGATTCTTTGGAGAGATTCATTTGTTTTCAAACAATCCAAGCAATCAATAACAGTTTCTTTATCAAACTTTAAATCTATTTTAAATTGTTTTAGAAATTTGTTTGTTTTGAGAGAATTAAATAACATCTTAACATCTTTGCTGTTGAAAGAAAGATTTCT
>JAMYWO010000046.1:121990-137094 GCA_024220525.1 Cochliopodium minus | reverse complement strand
AATTGTTTTAGAAATTTGTTTGTTTTGAGAGAATTAAATAACATCTTAACATCTTTGCTGTTGAAAGAAAGATTTCTAAAATCTAAATATTCCCACTTTTTACTTTTCAAAAGCTGTGAGATGATGAGCAAGTCACTTTCTTCCATTTTATTGTTTCTTAAATCCAGGTTCCTGAGAGATTCATTTTTTTCCAATCCTTCTTTCAAAAAATTTAACATTCCACTTTTCTTATAACAATTGATTAGTTTTCTTTATATATTGAAATATTGATGAATAAAAATTAATTGAATAATGTTGCTTTTATTTACAATGTAGAGAGAGAATTAGTGGATGATAAAAATAAATTCATTTCGTTGTTTTTAAGAGAACAAAGGGGATTGAATAAAGTGAGAGATTTCAGTTCATGACAATTTGCAAGAAAAATTAAAAGAGAAGACAAAATATTTGCATCCAAACCAAACAAATAGAGATCAAGTTTTTTGATAGATTTGTTTGCTTCTAAAATCTCTTGAATACATTTTCCATTTTTAAAATGAAAATAAAAATTTTCATTATGGTTGAGGTTGCACAATGAAAAGTACTCGAGATTCTTTTTCTTTTTCAAAGCTTCACAAATAGGATCAAAATGAAATTCAAACTCTTCGTTCTCACAAAACAACAATCCCAATGAATTCAAATTTTTATTTTCCAAAAATAGATTTGAAATCTCCTCTGAAAAGTTTTTATCAATACTGAAATCATCCATTTTCAACTTTTTAATTTTTTTGTTTTCTCTCATTGCTTTCAGAATCTTCTTCACTATCTCTGTTTCTTCTTGAGAAAATTTTTTAGAGGAAAGATGTAATGATTCGATGGAGGTATTTGATTTTATCATTTCACTGAATTTATCCCATTTATTTCCTTTTAATTTTGCTATTATATCTATATTCAATTTTTTGACCCCTTTTGTATGATTGAGATAATCGAGCAGATAGTCGAAATATTTAATAATATTGAAGCTATCCAAAATGATTTTCTTCAATTTATCACATTCTTTCAATTCCCCAAAAAAATTTTCTAATTCCTTTTCATTTTTGATTATATTCAGTTCATTTAAATCAAATTTGTATTCTCCCAATTCTCCACTTTTTATTCTTTCCAGCAATTTCTTTGATTGTTCATTCTATTGTAAATTGTGAAGAAAAAAATTATATGCGATTCAAAAAATGTATATTTGACAATATTTCAGATTTTTTTATATTGTTTAATTATGATTGATAAAAAAGAATTATTTCTTGTTATGTTTAATTGAAATATTTTTTCACCATGTTTTGCTGCAAGTTTTATATTTTTATGCAAAATTTGAATAAAAATATAAAATATTGAAAGATAAATTTTAAATGAGTATTGAAGACGTATTTTTGGCAGGAGATGTTGTGAATGGATTTCAAGAATTGGGAAAAGTAGCAAGAGCTATGGTTATCCAAGGAATGAAAGAATATACAAGGTTCAAAAATTATAAAAATGCTTTTATGAGTTAATAATATCCAATTTATTAAATTACAGAACCACCTTTGGAGATGAAGCAGTTGAATTATTTGGAGAAGATGGAAATAGTGGTGGAGGAATCGTTAAAGGTAAAGAATTGACATTGGTTGGAGCTAATCATAGATCATGGGCTATCGGTGGATTGTAAAATGACCAAATTTCATTAACTTTATAAAATTTAAATTGATTTTGAATAGGTTATTTGCCATTACTGCCAAATCATCAAAGGTATTGTATAAAATATTTAATTTGTAATTTTTAATGCGAAACATTTATAATTTTTGAATGATAAATAGGTCATGATCACAAGCATTGAAGGTAATATTTTTTTTTAAACTCATAAATTTCTTTCAACATTGAAATATTTAAACAATTTCTGATCCAATTATTGAAGCTTGTTCAAGAGATCCTGGAAACTGGGAGATTGAAGTAAGAAATAATTCTCTGAAAATATATTGTTGGAATAAATAATTTTTTTTTTAGGTTTTGATGAAAAAAGGAAGACAACATCTCAAAAAAGAACTTGGAAGCAAAAACGAATGGGAAGTGATCGGACCGAAAAAGGTTTCTTTTAACTTCAAACAATAAAATTAACTAAAAATTTAAATATTCTTTGTTATTAGAGTATCAATTTTCCAAATACTTCACCTACAAAAGTATGGGAAGGAAAGATTGTTTTGAAGGTTAATTTTTTATTTTTGTTTCAATTTGAAATTTCCATAAATTTTAATTTAATAAAGAAAGGAGAATCTGTTACAATCATTCTCAATAACTCTGGTAACAGCTCATCAGGAGAATTGGTCATGGATGGAGAAATCGTTACTGATTTTCCAAATCCGGTCAAAGATACAACCCAAAATGATGACATCGCTGTTTCTGACAACTTCTTTCTCAACAGAGATAACTCCTTCACTTTGTATCCATCTATACATTGTGGCAGATTTGTTGGAAAGATCAACTATAAAAAGTGATTCCTTTTTATTAAAGAAATTTCAATTTAAATACCTTTTCTTCGGAATTAATATTTTTACATCTTTCATTTATTATGATTTGTCAAAGTAAATTGTATTTTAANTTTGCACTTGGACAATTTGCAACTATAAATATTCTCACAGTTTTCGAATTAAGCTTCATTTTGTTGCATATGAATTTAGATAATTCATTGTATTCTGTTTTCAAAATCTTTACGAAATCCGCTTTTAGTTTTTTGGAATATGGATTATTTGTCAATTGTATTCTCTTAAATTATTATTGTAGTTGATTTGGAAGAACATTTTTTTTTTTTTTTAATCTATTGTTCTAAAAAAGAAGAAATTTTGTTTAAACAAATTTATAGTTAATATCTTTAGATTTTCTCAAGATAACAGAAATGAATGTAGAAAAATGATCAATTTTTGAGTGAAAACCTTAAATAAAATATAATAAAAAAAAATAAAAAAAATAGGTATGAAGGAAAATATATTTTCAAATCCAAGTTATATCTAATAAGTATTCATTCATTAAAAGGAGATTCTTTCTCTGCTGTAAAAATTTTAATATAAATATATTTTAAACTGATAAAGATTTATGGTTCTTTTTGATTTCATAAAAAGATATATTTTAATATTTGACATATTACTTTCCCAAAATCGAACAATTTTTTTGTGAATAAATTTGTTATTTTTATATTTTCTCTTCAAAAATAAAATTTTGTTTTCTATTGAATTAATTAATAAATAAAAGATAATTATCATTTACAATCCAAATCATCTTTCTTAATGTAAAATAGATATCTACCTAAAAAAATAAAAAAGATTTATCTTTCAAGAAAGTTGAAAAAGTAAAATTCTTAAACAATATAAATAAAAAAAAAAGTTCCGCTAGCTCAATTGGTAGAGCGTTCGCTTAACACGCGAAAGGTACTGAGATCGAAACTCGGGCGGAACTAAATAATTTTTTTTAAAATTTATTTTTTTATTATTTATTTTTTTAAAAAATCATTACTCCAATTTGTGTAGATTATTTTTTGTTACAAAAAATAAAAAAGAAGGATAATTGAAAAATGGTCTGTATCTTTTTGATCATAAAAAACAATTAATCTATCAGAAATAGGAAGAAAGCTACAAAATAAACCCACAGTTTTTAAATTTGTTTCTCAAAAGGATAAGCAAAGAATAAAAAAACAATTTTTTCAAATATTTTTCAAATATTTGAACAATTCTTTTCGAACACATTATAATTTTTAAGACTTAAATAAACAAATTTATTAGTAAATTACAGAAAAATTTTTGATAAAATTCAAAAAAAATTAAAGAGATCATCATTTTAAAAACAAAAAAATGAAAAAATAAAAGAAATTTTTTTAGAATCTTATTACAAAACGCTTATTGTTCCACATTGGAGAAAAATTTCCTTCTTTAATTTTACAAATTTTTTTTTCTAAAATTTAATGAATTTAAAGTATTTAGGTGAAAAAATGTATAAATTTTTAGGATCTTTATATATTTTACAAATTTGTGATTATAATCAAATATGTTGTCTAAATTTATTCTATATAGGTACTTTAAATTTGTTGAATATTTTGGATTGTAAATTAATTAGAAATCTTTTCTTTAAATTTAAATAAAAATACTGTTTACATCTATATTCCCATTTTTTCTACTCCAAAGTTCTTGTAGATGGGTTTCAAATTTTCAGATTTGCCATTTTTTTTAATTTTTTTTTCTCTTTTTATAAAAAAAAAACTTGAATGAATTCAATCATAAATACAAAGACAAGGATTGGTATATAATTAATCCATCTTTATCTCAAAATCCTCTTGAATATATTTCTTTTCCCAATTTATCAATTTTTTACTTTTTCATTTCAGCCAGACTCCAGAAAGAATTGAGAGAACTCAAATTACATCCTCCTGAAGGGATATCCATATGGATGAAAGATGATAAATTAGATCATTTGGAAGCAAGTAAACCCAAGCAAAAATATATTTCAACCATAAAAATATAATAAAGCAATATATCTCCTTTATAAAAATGATATCCTCAATAATATCGGCAGTAAATTAAGATCGATTTATAAATTTTCAAAATCAATCCAAAGTGAATCAAGATAACTTTGTCAAGATACAATCAAACAATATTATCCTTTATAAGATTCAATTTTGTTAGAATAATTATATTAATCAAAGCTTGAAATTAAATTACATGTCAAACTAATTAGCGAATATTAATTTATAACCAAAAAATATAATAAAAAATTCAAAAATCAATTTATTTTAAATGATTTTAAATTAAATGATTTTAAAATTAAAAATTTTTTAAAACAAATATTTTTACTTTTTCAAATATTTTTAAAACAAATATTTTTACTTTTCAAATATTTTAAATAACAAATATTTTCTTTGCCTTTATAGATTTAAAACCCATGAGCAATACTCCTTATGAAAAGGGAATTTTTAAGTTGGAGGTGGTTGTGGGGGAAAGATACCCTAATGAACCTCCTCAGATCACTTTTGTGACAAAGATATATCATCCCAACATTGATGATAAAGGGAGGATATGTTTGAACACTCTCAAAAATCCTCCTCAGGGTGTTTTTTCTCCAGGAATGACTCTAGGTTAAAAAAAAAAAAACAAACAAAAATTTTTACTGAGAAATAAATTGAGAACAAAAATAATTTACAAATAAATGTTCATCCCAAAAAAAAAAAATGATTTAAAAATTAAGAAAAATAAAAAAAAAATATTTGTATCAAATAATTCAAAAATTTTCTCATGAGAAAAAAAAAAAATAATAAATAATAATAAAATCAAAATAATTTATCAAATTATTTTAAAATTAATAAAGTAAATAAATTTCGTAATTTGGAATAACAATAAAAAATAAAAATATCTATCAAAAAACAATTCAAAAATTTTCTCATGAGAAAAAAAAAACAAATAAAACAATAAACAAATTTCTTAATTTGGAATAATTATAACAAAAATTAAATAAAGTTTCTTTTTTAATTTTAATTAATTTTTAAAAATAAAAATAAATTATTTTTTTTAGGAACATTGTTGACCTCAATTCAAATATTATTGGCACAACCCAACCCAGATGACCCTTTAATGGTTGACATATGTGCAGAATACAAATCGAACTATTCCCTCTTCCAAGCCACTGCCAAAAATTGGACAGAGAAATACGCTGTAGATAAAAATAGTGTCTCCATTCATATTGCTTCTGAAAGTAAAAATGAAAAAGAAAAAGACAAAAAAATTTCTGAAAATAAAAACAATATTTCTAAGAAACACAAACTTGGCGATTCTGGTGTTGAAGGTAAAAAAAAAATGTTATTTAAAAAAATGTTATTTAAAAAATAATAAATTTTAAAAAAATGAAAAAATATTTCAATTATTTAAACAAAAAAAAATAAAATTTTCCAAAGGTAATAAAAGAGTGAAAACTTCCGAAATGAAAAAAGGAGAAAAAGAAGATAAATTTGATAAAGAGAATGAAAGTTCCATGGATAGTGATTGTGGTGATGATGAGAGTTCTATGGACAGTGAAGATTATAGGAAGAGAATTAAATTTGTAAAAAGGGATCAAATAAAATAGTTTATTTTTTTATTTCATTTTCATTTCTTAATTTGAATTTGTTAGAAGAATTGTTTTTTTTCTTCAAAAAAATTTTATTTTAATAAATTGAACCTTCTTCTATCCCCTCCAAATCAAAGAAAACATCTTCCCTTTTCCTTTATTAAAAAATCAATTGAAAAATTTATAAAAATAATATTAAACAAATAAGAACCTTGTGTTTGGGTCACTGAGAAAAGTGATCCTTCTTTCAAGCATTATTATCGATTCTATCTCTTTTTTTATTAAATCCAAGATATTCACTTCACTCTTCATACTTTTGTTTTGAGGGCTCGACAACTTCCAACCTTCTTTGTCTTTGGAAAAATGACACAATCCAAGTACTTCCATTACTTCCATCTTTTATACAAAGTTAATTTTATTTTATTAATTTTTTTTTAGATTTTTTTTTATTTGCCATTATTAAAATATCCTCAGAAGATACTTTTGGATAAAGCTTCAATATCTTTTCAAGTTTCAAAATCTCAACTATCAAAGAGAAATACAAAAATAAAAACAAAAAAAAATTAAGGATTAATTACTTTTGTTCATTAATAAGATTAGATCTTTTGAGATATCTCCAATTTGATTTTCTTCCATTTTTTTTTATTTAAATTTTTATTTATCAAAGCAAAAAATTAATTTTATTTCTTGGAAACTTTTCTTCTTTTTTTATTTTTGTTTTCCTCATCCAACTGATTGAAAAAACGGACCCTTTCATCTAAAGAAGCAACTTTAACAAGGTCTTGGTCAATGATATCTTTAGGATTCTTGGTGAGATCATTAAATTTACCTCTAATCTTCAAAATATTTCTTTTTAAAACAGAGATTCTTTCCAAAAGTTCTTCTCTGTTCTCAATTGCTCCTATATTAAAAATAAAAATTTATAAAATAAATCAAAAAAATGTGAATTAACAATTAAACAACCTTTGTATTTAACAAGAACAAAAATCCACTCTTCAATTTTCGGTAAATAATTAATTATTATCAAATTGATTTGCTCTTTTAATTTTTGAAAAATTTCTGGGTTTTTTTCTCCTTGTCCTTTGAATGAATTTTTATCAATCGTTATTTCTAATTCGTAGTTTTGGCTCAGAGCATTGCTCCTCAAAAAATTATGGAAGCACTCATTTTCTTTTTCTTCGTCATCCCCTTCAAATTCACCAAATTTTTCAAATAATTTTTCTTCAATGTCATTTTCTATTTAAAAAATTAAACCAAACAAATTAAAATGTTAATAAATTGAATAAAATACAAGTTACTTTGATTGTCTCCACTTTCCCATTGAAACTCTCCTTCATTTTCTTCGTCATTACTTTCATCAGAATCCTCTTCATCATTTCCAACGAAAAGTAGCTTGTCCTCTTCATTTTCCTCATTAACTTTTTCTAAAAATAATAAAAAATAAATTAAAATAAACTAAATTTTACCTGAATAATTATTTTCTTTCTCAATAACTTCTTTTAAGTCTTCTTTCTTTTCAAAATCTTCTTCAGAAAAATCAAAAATAGAATCAGACAACAAAAGATCAAAACTTTTGTCAACTTCCTCCAAAAGAACCTCCAAAATTTTCTCCAACTCAGGAAACTCTTTGTTCATCACAGATAATTTTGCAGAAAGGATTTTATTTAGTTTTTTCTCGACAATTTCATTCCTCTTCTTCTCCCTTTCTTTTTTTTGAACTGTATTTTCGAATTTCAATTTTAAAATGTCCCTTAAGAAGATGTATCCCTTATTCAATATATCCGAACATTTCTCTTCGTTATTGTTGTTTGTATTGTTATTTTTGTTAATAATTCCATGTTTGTTATACCATTTTTCAACTACTTTAAGAGATTTTTCATGCAAAGCTTTCGCTGCATTATCAGGCTTTAATCAAAAAAAAAAAAATTAAACTTTTTGTCAATAATTTTTTTGATTAATAATTTTAATTATTATTTTTTTAATTGATAATTTGTTAATTTACAATTATAATAAAGAAATTTTTTAATAAATAATTTTTACTTTTGGAAGTTTGTTTTTTTCAATGGTGAAGACATAACTGTAAAAATTCTTAAAATTATCTACCAACAATTTTTCCCTAAACTTCTTTGAAGCCATGAATAATTTGTCAATCACCAACAAACATTGGTACCTCACCTAATCAATAAAATTAAATATTTAAAAAAATTTATTCAAATTAATTTTACACATGAATCAAGTGTTCTTAGTCTTGATAATAATAGTTCTTGTGCTGCTTCAGTGTATGGTATTGATTTTTGGCAAAAATTTTTAATTTTCTCCCACTTTTGAAGATTCATCTCTTCGGGGAATTTTTTCATGTTCTTTTGTGAAGTTACATCTTTAATTATTTCAGCAAGATATGCCTTTTCTTTTAATGGAAATTCAAAAAAATAATTTAGCTGAATATAAAAATGATTATATTTCCAAGAATTGTATCCAATATCTCTTGTAAATCTGGATGTAATTACAAATCCTTATTTTAAAGAATCGTTACCTTGATAGTTCATTTTTTATTTGTACGGACAAATATCCTCTTTCAATTTTTTTTTATTTTTTATTTTATAAATTTATTAATTTAAAAATAGAGTTCTCAAAGAAAAAAAAAAAGAATGAAAACAAATTAACTTTTAAATCTTTATATAAATAAATCTTGAGCTCAATAAGTATAATTTTCAACGTGAAGACTTTGGTTAGAGGAACCAGAAGAGCTAGAGTTACCACCATATTTACCTTGAGAAGCTTCCCAGTTGGACTTTGCTCTTACAAGCCAAGCATTTTGAGCATTCTTTACGTTTTCCTTCTTACCACCCCAAGCAGTGATACCTTTAAATTAATAAAAAAATAAAATAGAAATAAAAATTAAAATATCAATAATTTAAAAAAATTTAAAAAAATTATTTACCACTCTTTTGGAGTGCTCTACCAAATGAAAAAGAAATTTTCCAAGGGTTTTGTTCTCCAGTTGTGTTACAGCTGTTAAGATTTTTAGTAGCTTCTTCTTCTGATTGACCACCAGACAAGAAGACAATTCCAGGAACGGAAGGAGGAACACAATCTCTCAACACTGCGACGGTAGTTCTTCCGATTTCTTCGTTGGATATTTTTTCACGGTTAGGAAACTTGTAACCAGGGAGAACCATGTTTGGTTTCAAAAGAGTACCTTCCAAAAGAACGTTTTGGAGATGGCATTGGTAGTAGGTTGCAGCAAGAACTCTGAGAAAAAAAAATTATTTTTTAAAAAAAAAAGTTAAACTAAAATTTCAACAAGATAGAAAAAATAAGTTTAAAAAAAAAAATTATTGGAGTTTCACTAAAATAATGATGAAAAGTATTTAAATTTTTAAAAAAAATGTTTACCTTCTGGTGATCTTAGCAGCAGTGTAGAGATCGTGATCTCCGTCCATCAAAATTTCAGGTTCAATGATAGGAACGAGACCATTTTCTTGGCAGATGGAAGCATATCTAGCCAAGGTGTATGCATTTTGAAGGATGGAGTTTTCCGAAGGGGAAGATCCGTTGATGGTGAGTACTGCTCTCCATTTTGCGAATCTAGCACCTCTTTCGTAAAACTTTTTGCATCTTGTATCAAGATCATCAATTCCTTTTTTTTTTTTTTTTGAATCAAAAATATTAAATTTGAATGAAAGCAATGTATTTTCAAATTATTTCAAATTATTTCAGAATTGAAATGAATACTCAAAAATTTAATTTTATCCATTTTTGCAGAATGAAAATTGAGCGAATTTTCATATTTATGTTATTTTATTTTATTTTTATTTTATTCTGATTTTTTTCCTTTTCCCTCATTCCAACACAAGGTAAGGTCCACAATGAAATGTGGATTAAGAAAAAATATTTTTATAATTTTTTGAAATTTATATTTTTTTACCAATGGTCACTGTTTCTCCCTCAGTTCCCAAGAGTGGTTTTACACCCTTATCTACTTTGATTCCAATTACGATATCTTTCTCCTTGAGATAATCAATGAGATCCTTTCCATTCTCTGTCTTTTGGAACAATTGTTCTTCGAAAAGAATTACTCCTCCAATGTATTGCTCCCAGTTACCCTCTAATAATAAATAAAAATATTAAATTCAATACTTCAATCAAAAACAGCCAACAAGTGATGAATTGAGGAAAATTAAATATTTATATTAACTTATTCTTGATATAAAATAATGTATTTATTGTATTTTGGTTTAAATTATCCTTTATTTACCTGTTGAAAACATGATTTCTCTCCATTCTCTTCTGTTTTCTGGGGTATTTTCGACACCTATGGTTGTCAAATGTTTTCCAATAGTGTTTACACTTTCATCTGCAGCAAGGATACCTTTTCCATTTGCCACAATTTTTCTCTTTACAAAGAATTAGTAAAATATAAAAATCTTGGTAATATTTAAAAAATATTTTTACAGCATTGGTGATCAATTCTTGAGCAAATGGATATTTATCTTTTGGATAACAAGAAACAATAGACATTATTTAAATTTTTTTTTTGAATTTCTTTCAAACTTTTTTTTTAATTTTAATATTTTGTGAGAGTAAGAAAAAAAAAAAATTATAAAATGTAAAAGTAACAAAAAGTGACAAATAAAATGTTAAAGAAATAAAGAAATCACGAAAACAATCAAACACATATGAGAACAAATTTTGGGTAACATTCTCAACCTCTAATAACAAAACTTTATTCCGTTCAGGATTTAAGTTCTTGCAGATCAATGTGTTTTAGAATTTTACAAAATAAAATAAAATTCAAAAAAAAAAAGTTTTAATTGAATTGAATTTTATCTACTAATTGAATACTTGATAACCTTTTAAAAAAAAGAACATAAATTTAAAAATTAAATTTTATTTTAACAAAAAAAAAAAAGGGTATTTACCTGAAGACATTACTTGTTGTTTTTTCTTCTTTTCAGTGTTAAAGATACTTTCGTAAGGGGACCCAGAAGCAGGATACTTCAATCCAAGTTCTTTATAATATTTTTTAATAATGTCATCAAGACTGCTGCACTCAATCTGACCAATAAGATATTCCAAACCAGCCTTGTGATAAATACGATAGTGTTTTAAATTACCATTTTGAGATTTAGAAGTGATGGCAAAAGAACCAGGATCACTAGAAAAACGAACTAAAAAAGTACCGTTTTTAGGAGAATTCATAACTATTTTTTCAGATTGTTCAGCAGAGATCTCTCCATGGAACCAAGACTTTTTTAATAAATTGACAATACGAGCAAGAAACTCTTCATGGCTGTCAAGAGGACCAAATCTCTGAAGAAGAATTCCAAATTCTTCGAGAGTAACGGTCTTTTCGTCCTTTGACAATACAGATTTCAAACATTTGAATGTAATTTCTTCAGCATCAAATTTTAAGCCACCTGCTTCACAATAAGCATTACAAAAGTCCTCAAAAGTTACAGTATCTTTCAATACATCGTTTTTCATAAAATTCGTTTTCCATAACTTCAAACCGTTCTTATCTTCCACAGGACCCAAGTTTACGAGAGCAGAACAAGTGATAAGATCGAAAAGACTTGAAAGATCAGAAAAAGCAGGTCTCTTTGCAGGATCAGCCGACCATACTTTTTGGATGAGCCTTTTGAGATTGGATGGTGTTCCTTCAGGGATTGGTGGTCTTTCTTCCTTAGTTACTACTGCTTCAACAAGTTCCTCTATGGAGTGGATATTTCCGTATGGAGTTTTCCTGGTTAACATTTCCCAGATGATCATTCCAAATGAATACAAATCTGCTTTTTCATTATATGATTTTTTTGCCAATACTGAAAGGATGAAAAGGATTATTAATTTTAATTGTTCTTTCTTTTATATTTTGAATTTATATTGTGATTTACCTTCTGGTGCCATCCTTCAATGATCATAATAAATGATATTCATTTAGATATCATTAATAAAATGGAATTAAACAATAATAAGGGATAGATCCCGAAAAGATTAATTAAAAAAAAAAATGTTTTATACCATAATGGAGTACCTACTGTTCCTAAATTTCCTTCTTCATTATCTTTTTTGATGAATGATAGACCGAAATCCGCAATCTTTACAATATCATTTTTTGATACGAGAATATTACTTGTTTTTAAATCTCTATGGATGAATGGCGGATTATTGGAATGAAGCCATGACATTGCGATACTTATTTGTTTTGCAAAACTCATTTTAGTTTTGAAAGGTATATCTTGTTTTGCCAAAAGAGTTTTGAGATTTCCTCTTGGCATATATTCCAACACAATCATAAGATTTCCTTGTTGTGTACATGCTCCCATAAAAAGGATAACATTAGGATGACGCAATTTACTATATTGTATTGATGAATGATTAAATAACGAATCATAACTATATATATATAAACTGATAAAAGCTTTTTGGTGTATTTTTTCTGATTATATGCTTTAAGAAGCATAATATCAAATCAATACTTGAGTATTGAAACTATATTTTCTGTTATACTAGATTAAGAAGTATATTTGATGAATTAAGCAAAATATTATTAAATTTATCATCAAAAAGGGTATTTTAGTGTGAATATCTTAACAAGAAATAATTTATGATAATCTTTTACCTCATTATTTCAATTTCTGTTTTGAAAGATTGAAGATTTTTTTCTTCCAAGTTTTGATTATTCAATTTTTTAATAGCCACTGTTTGTCCTCTCAATTTTCCTAAATAAACTACACCAAATGCACCTTTTCCTAATTCTTTATCCATTTGTATTTCTTTAGGATTTAAATCCCATGATTCTAATGAGTCTTTAAGATGAATTGAAGTCTCTAATTCTGTTGAAAGAGATAGATCAAGATCATCATCATTATTTGAGTTTAATTTTCCCAATTGAACTCCTCCTTTACTTGCAGCAACACTATATTTGGAGAAAATAAATTTTTTTTACTAAAAATGACTTTATATTTCATCATTTGTTACCTATCAATTCCCAAATTCATCTTGATAAAGAAATGATGGAAACAATTAATTTAAATTGATGTGAAATATGAGAAATTTTTTCTTACTCTCATTGTGGATTGGTCTTTAAATTGAAATATTTCAATATATTTGTTTAAAATAAGTATTATCAAAAGAAATACCTGTCATTTTTAAGAATTCTTTCTCAATATAAAGAACAGAAAATTTTTGATTTTTTTTTATTTTTTTTATTGTAATTTTACTTGGTTAGCAAACAAAAAAAAAAAAGAACAACTGAAAGAAGAATTACCATTCATTTTTGATGAATATCTGCTCAATCAAAAGTATAATAAATTTAAATTTGTGAGAATTCAAAATTTAAAATTAAAAATAAAATTTAATAGAGAAACAGAGCCAACATTTTTAATTATAGATGTTATTTTTGATGAAATAAGAACCTTTATTTGATAATGAATGTTCTTTTGGCTTTAATCCTTTTTTAATCCAATATTTCACGAAATTAGATTCAAATATCCTTATTATTTTGACAATATTTGGATCACCATCATTTGTGAAAGGATTGGTATGTATTGTCAACAATCCATTCATATTTCCAAATAAAATATCAGTGAAATATCTATCTCCAATAGAAACCAATAATTTAGGATCACAATCGAAATATTTGGTAACATCTTCAATACCATCTGGTTTCTTAAGTAAGATATTTAATATATAGGGTATATTTCGAGAAATATGAATTTTACTTTTTGATCATGTCTTATAACATGAATACCAAGTGATTTTTCTGCAATTATTGCGCTTTCATAATTGATATCATCCTTCGTTCCTTTTATAATACTTCATATTTTATTCTTAAAAAAGTGTTTCAAATGTTCAAAAATTACCAGCATGATTTGAAAATAATACAATCCTATCTCCAAATACATTTTTACATTCTTCAAATGATTCCTATTATCAAGTTAATCGAGATAAAAATAATTTTAAAGAAGATTAATCTGATTGATACTTTGATTGGTTCAAATATTTGATTGGTATATGGTTTGGTCAATGTGTTATCTCTATCAAATACAATTCCATTTATCCCTGCTTCTTTCAATTTTCCCCAATTTATCTTTGAAATGTTATTCACAGAAAAATGAGGAATTGTGAGTGATTTCATTTCTTTATCAAACATTAATTTTGAAAATGCAGATAAGCCATTCTTATTCCAACTTTGCTTGATCATTTTCTTTTACTGAATTTTGAAAAGCAATTTTTTATATTCTTAAATAAAAAAAATTGGAGAAAGATATTGTAGATAGATTGATAGATGGATAGCTTCAATTCATTGATTAATGATGATATAAATTATTCATCTCTTTATAATGATTCCAGATCGTATAATCTGATCATATTCACTTTAATATTGAACGTTATAACCTTTCTTGCAGGAGTAGTCTATTATGTGGTTTGTGAGTATCTCAATTGGGATGTGATAGGAGCGGATTGGGCGATATTGACAGCATCATGGAGCTTCCCAGTAACGATAAACGCAATATCTCATTTATATCAAAGAAATAAGAAAGAGCATCTAAACAAGCATAATATCATCCTCTTTGATTCCAGAACAAAATATATATTGTTGACCATAGTTCCTTTAATCGGACTATTCATGGGCACATTGGGATTCGAATCGAATATAAAGAACAGACATATGAGCTCAGCAATATGGGCGTTCATCTTGACGATAAATTGTTTCTTCACAACGAATTATCTTTTGATTCAATTCACCATCTTCAGAGCATCCGAATCGAGAAAGAAATCTTTGCTCCCCAAACATTTTTTCAGCGATGATATCAAAGTAGAAGAGAGGAAACTGATGGAAAGAAGGTCACTGGGTCAAAGAATTTTGATTTCGTTCTTATTATTTTTGGTCATTTTAATTTCATTTGGATTCATAATTTTATCTGTAACAAAAATTAATTTTTATTTATTTTATTTTTATTAATTTAAAACCAGTTTGGAGCAGCTTTTCAATCAGCAAACATAGCTTTTTT
>JAMYWO010000046.1:108030-121890 GCA_024220525.1 Cochliopodium minus | reverse complement strand
CAATTTAAAATGAAATTACTCACTTTAAATGATGTTTTGTTATAGGACACGATTGGGGAGGAAGTAGTCAAGATTGGGGTTGGATTCAGCCCACATTATCTGCTTTTACTCGAGTTTGTGCTTTTGACAGACCAGGATATGGATGGTAAACTTTTTTTTTAATACTGAATAAAGATCATTTTTATTTTTTAATATTAATATTATTTTAAACTAATATTTATCAGGAGCCAAGAAGGTTTAAAACCTAGAAATACTGAAAAAATCGTGGAAGAGATGAAAGATTTGTTCGATCAAGCGGGGTTGACCGAAAATTTAATTCTTGTTGGTTATTCTTTTTCTGCATTCAACATGAGAGTCTTCGCACATTTAAATCCAAAAAGAGTTCTTGGTGTCGTAAACAAAATTTTTTTTTTATTTTTTTTTAATTAATTTATCCAATTTTTTTTTTGATCTTTTTTGATTTTTTTTTTATTTCATTTTTTCTTAAGGTCTTTGTGGATAGCCCTAATCCAGAAAACCAAAACCCTTGTGGATTAACCGTCAAAACAAAGGCTCCTGCGAGGGCACTGGTAGGCCATCAAATGAACCCATTCAGTGGTATAAGATTCTTAGCTTTAGTTGGAGCCATGCAAAATCAATCAATAATAGAAAGGTACAAAAAAACGTTTTTATTTTTATTTTTTTAAAAAAATTTTTATTATTTTTTTTCAATTTTTTAAAATTTTATTCAATATTTTTTATTCATTTTTTTTTTTTTTCGTTTGTTAGTCTTCCCCAAGTCAATTCTACTTGGGTATGGAGTTATTACCACAACATTTTCAAACAAAAGTATTGGGCCACTTACGTCGCAGAAGCAGAATACATGGTTACTTGCCTCTTTTTTATTTGTTTAAATTAAACTCTTTTTTAGCCTCAAAGTGCTGCTTACACTAACCAACACGGATATCTTGGATCAATTCCTTTGTAATTTTTTAATATTTACTTTTTAATTTATTACTTATTTTTTATTATTTATTTTTTTATTTTAATTAATTTATTAATTTATTATTTATTAATTATTTTTTATTTTATTATTTTAATTTATTTTTTATTGTTTATTGTTTATTATTTATTTATTATTAATTATTTTTTATTTTATTATTTTAATTTATTTTTTAGGATCAATGTTGTTGCTTCTAGAGGATTCAACCAAGTCAATTTGACTACTGCTTCAAGCAGAGGAAAGTTGGTTGTAATAGATTCAGATCATTATATTATTAATAGAAAACCCACCGCCCAAATTTTAGCCAAGCATATCTTAGGTTTCTGGGATTCTTTAAGATAAATGGTTTTTTTTTATTTGAATATATTTTGTAAAGAAAAAGAAATGAATTAATTGTTGTAAAGAATGAATAAAAAGCTTTTATTATTTAATCATTTTTATTTTCATCTTATTTTTTGCTTTTTGATATTATTATCGAGCATGGATAGAAAAGGAAGCAATAAATTTTTGGGAAAGTGAAATTTTATGTTTATCCAATCAATTTCATTGTTTTTTTTTTAATTGACAAATTTTGAGATATTTTTTTTTTTTCTTTATAAATTATCGTTATTTTATTTTTTTGCGCATTTTTTTTTTTTGGGCATATTATTTTTTTTAAATAAAAAAAAGGCAGTTAATCTTGATTAACCATTTAAATATAGAATGATGGATGAATTTAATGAAATAATTGATGAAGATGAGATTGCTGATTTATTGGATATGAAGGGAGATGTCTTTGAAATCAACCCAGAAAACATCAACGACATCAAAATCAGCAACAACGACACCTCCATCGTAAGCAAGACCAAAAACACCAATCCCAAGAGGAAAAGAGAAGATACAACAACCACAAAAAAGAAGGGAGGGAGAAAAACCAAGATTTCAGAGATGAAAGAGATTGATATAACCAACAAAAAGTATTGGACCAAGGACCAATTGGATAAAGCCATCCTTGAGATTACTAATATCTCCTTTGATGATCCAAATACCATGTCCAATATTCAGATTAGAAGCGAGATCGAGAAGATCAAGAAAGAGATTGAGGGATTGGAGATCAAGTTGAAGGATAAAGATGAGGATAAGACTGATGAATCCAATCAGATTGATTTAACTCAATATGAATTGGAGGATTTCGCAATACCTGAACATTGCGTACCAATCAGATGTGATGTAAGAATATTTGATTTTGGTAAGGAAAAATATTCTTCATATCTGAATATACCAAGCATTTAGAATGCATACTTTTTTTTCCCATTTTTAATCATCCTCATTATATTTTTATCCACACAGAAAAATTATCCCAACAAGTCGAAAATTTCGATGTTATTTGTATGGATCCCCCATGGAAACTTGCAGGAGCTGCACCAACAAGGTAAAAATATAATTATAAATTTTATTCAACCGCCAAATTCATAAAATTAAAAACTGATAAATTCTATATTCAAAAGAAACCTCATTTTATTTCAAATTAATTGTTGAAAAATTTATTTTAAAAAATAAACTTTCTTTTTTTATAAAGAGGTGTTGCTCTTGGTTATGCCCAACTCCAAGATGATGCTATAGCCAACATACCTATCCCCACAATCCAGAAAAATGGATTTTTGTTCATCTGGGTCATTAACTCTAGATACAGTTTTGCTTTGAAACTCTTCGAGAAATGGGGTTACGAAATGGTAGATGACATTAGTTGGGTAAAAGCTACAGTAAACAGAAGATTGGGTAAACTTTAATTTTTAATATAATATTTAATACATTCTCAATTTATTTCTCCTTTCTTAAATTAAATTTGAAATTTTTGTTTTTAAAAACTTTTTTTTTTGATATTTATTTTTTATTTTTTTTTTAGCAAAGGGTCATGGTTTTTATCTCCAACATGCCAAAGAAACCTGTCTTGTAGGTAAAAAGGGAATGGATCCACCAAACTTACAAAAGAATGTAGCTTCTGATGTGATTTTCAGTCAACGTCGTGGTCAATCCCAGAAGCCTACAGAGCTCTACGAGCTCGTCGAAAAACTTGTTCCCAACGGAAAGTATCTCGAGATTTTTGGAAGAAGAAATAACTTGAGAAATTTCTGGTGTACTATTGGTCTCGAATTGTAGATTCTATTCATAATAATCCTTTTCTTTTTAAATATTTTTAATTTTAAATTATATTCAAATTAAAATATTTTTAAAAGATAATAATAACTTTGCTTTCTCAAACTTTATTTGAAAATAATAAGTAGTGAATCAAGTGATAAAAATAGAATTAATAATTTTTTTATTTTTAATTGAGAGTAATATTAATAATATAAAAAAAAAGAATGAATGAAGATACAACTGATGAATCTGAATTGGATGAATTCATAAAGATGTTGAGAATAAATAATCTTGAATGGTTCCACAATATGAATGATTTTTCTAATTTCTCTTTTGAAAATTCTGAATTAAAATTAGATGAAGGGATTAAACAATCTTTGAGCGAGAGATGGGAGAAAATAAAAGTAAATTTTTTTTTACTCTTTCTTTATATTAAATTGAAGAAATCTTTTGAATTTATTTTATATTAATTTTAAATACAGAATGACAAAGAAATGTTGGAGGATTTTTTGAAAATTTCCAAATCCATTTCTGAAAATAATAAATACATTGATACAAATTCCCAAGATATTAATAATCCAAAACAGAAGAAGGTATTATATATAAATTTCATTTCCAAAATGAAAATTTTTTTGTGAGAATTTAATCTGCGCAATATAATTTGGATCAATTTTTATATCTCAACAAAAGATACTATATAATTGATCAATGAGATCCAAATAATCATATTATCATTTGTATATGTTGATTAATATTGATCCAATTAACAATAACAAATTTTCAATTAATAAATTGTTTTTTAAAAGATAAGAATATATGATAAAGTAGATGTCTTTATTTTCGGAAATAATGAATATGAAAAATATGAAAAATTAAAAGGATCTATAAACGGATGTGAATCGATCAGAGATTTGTTCTTAGAAAGAAACTTTGCTGTGAAAGAGTTCAAGACAGATCTCAACAAAAAACAAATGGTAGAAACACTGAAAAAACATGAAAAGAAAGAAAGTTTGAGAGACGAAGAAAAAAGTTTAGCCATTTTTTATTTTTCTGGACATGGGTTCACAAAAGAAAAAACCAAAGAGGATGAAAAAGATAGTTCTTATATATGTTGTATAAATTTTGACTTGGAAGATCCAGAGATAGGTGGAATAGAATTTGAAGAGCTGAGAAAGAATGTTTTAAAGATGAAATATAAACATAATTTTTTTATTTTGGACTGCTGTTTTCCTAAGGATGTGTTGGAACATAAACCGAGGAAAATCCAATTACAAGATCTTCTTGAAAATTCATTTCATCAGTCCATTTGGTGCATAACTTCTGTGGGGATTGTCCAAAATAATTCATTCTTGTTTTTATACGGGGAGAAGTGGAGAACTCTTTTTTCTTTCTTCTTTGAAAAATCTTTGAGTGAAAATTATGCTTACTTTTCACCAAACCAAATCATTGATTCTATGAACAATTTCAATTCCAATGATGCCATATATTTTGTTATTGGTTGTTTGGTAAAAGATGATAGCTTTTTGAATGGAATCCCACTTGTCTGTTTTTCTAATGAAGCATCTTGGGAAGCAAATGACATCCAAATCAAAAATTCTTTTGAAAAATTTAAATTGAATAGAGAAGAAATGAAACAAATGATCATTGGAAATGACAAAGAAAAAATAAGAGTAGATGATTTAATTAATTTTTTAAAGATTTATTACGAAGAAAATGTTGAAATTAATTCTTTGGACGAAAACAAAGAAAGGAAAATAATGGAGGCATTTGTATCTCTCCAAATCAAAGATTTAAGTAGTGATAAAGATGATGAAAAAAAAAATTCATTAAGCGATAATTCGAGGGATTTGTTTGAAAAACAAATGATAATGGGTCAAAAAATTGATTTGGAAAATGTTTTCGACATCATCAATGAAAATAATGAAAAAAACAGTTTTAAACATCCTAATAGAATTTTAATTGAAGGAAAAGCAGGTATTGGAAAGACAACACTCACAAAATACATCTGTCGTCAATATATGAACAAAGAAATTTGGGTTAATGAAGATTTTGAGTTTATCTTCTACATTGATTTGAAAGAAATTGACGAAAGTGACAAAGATATTTTTGAATATATTTTCAGGGTTTACTTTGAAAAAAACTATGTAAGAAAGGATTTGCAAGCAATAAAAAAAATTCTTACAGAAAAGAACGAGAACAATAAAATTTTGTTAATTGTTGATGGAATTGACGAGATTGAAATTTTGTCATCTCAAAACAAAAAAATGGAAAGAGTCATGGAGTCTTTGAGCATTTATAAGAGCATGATAATGACAACTAGACCTGAAATTTCTTCAAGAATTAACTCTATCTCTTTAAATTTAATAATAAATGGTTTTGAAAAAACAGAGATTAAAACATTTGTTGAAAAATATTTTGGTTTTGATAAAAACATTGAAAATATTGAAATGAACAAAAAAATTGGAAATATTCTTGAAAATGATTCGATTAAATCTTTATGTCATATACCTTTGTTTCTTGAAATGATTTGCATGATTGTTGAAAATAATGACAACAATGAAAATCTGAAAGAATTAAACAAAACAGGAAATATTTATAAAACAACTATTAAACAATCTTTTAAAAGGAACATTGAAAAGGAATCTTTGAGAAAAATATCTAAAGCTTTGATTGAAAAAATTTCTTTTGAAACTTTTAAAAACAAAAAATTCAATTTTGGAAAATTGGAAATTGATAAAGAGATTGAAAAATCAATTGGAACATTTGGATTTTCCAACGAAGATAAAGGATTAATATTTCAAACCATCAAAAGATGTGGGTTGTTCAAAAAAACAAAATCTCAAAGATTGGATGAAGATTTTATTTTTGAGTTTTCTCACTTTTCTTTCCAAGAATATTTTTGTTCGAGATTTATTTCCAAAAAGTTGATTCCTAAAAATGAAAACACAGATGAGGGAATTGAAATGAAAAAGTGGATCCTAAATACTAAAAATGAATGGATGTATACAACTGTCGTATTGCCTTTAATCTCTTTTTATTTTAGTAAAGAGAAATATTCAGAAAGATATGAAAACATTTTTGATCTATTTTTTAACGATCTAAAAAATAAAAATTATTACAAAATTTTGGAAGAAAATGAGAATATGAATAGATCAAGCCTCCATATTTACCACAAAATATCATTATGTATGAGTAATTGTTTCAAAGAATTTATTGGGGAGAAACCTAACGAAATTTTTCTGAAAATTATTAAATCTATTGATGATGATCACAAACTTGAATCTCTTTCTAATTTTAATAGTATTGAAGCTATCAAATATCTCTTTGAAAAAGGAATGGACATAAACAAACTGAGATTTTCTAAAAATGAAAATCATTTTATCCATTTTGTTGCAGAAAGAGACCGCGTTGAAAATTTGGATATGTTGGTATATTTGATAGAAGAAATGGGAGTGGATGTAAATTCATTAAGTAGAAAAGACAACACCCCATTTCATTGGGCCTGTTTGTATAAAAATAGTTTCGAAATAATTAAATATTTGATTAGGAAAGGAACTAATTTGAACAAACAAAACAAAGATTTGTATACTCCTTTACACTTTGCCTGTTTAAATAGAAACAACGATAAAATGGAAATAATAAAATATATGATTGAAAAAAAATGTGAAGTAAATTTGTTGAATAATTATGAAAATACTCCTTTTGATTATGCTTGTAGAAACAATACCAATGTGGAAGTAATCATAAAATTGTATGAACTGACAAAACCAGATTTAAACAAAAAATATAAAATTTCAAACACTCCCCTTCTTCTTGCATGCCAAAACAATACAAATTGTGAAGTGATTAGATTTTTGGTGGAAAAAAACAGTAGTTTGGATTGCAAAAATAAAAATGGAGAAAGTCCTCTTCTTATTGCAACTAAATATAACAGCAGTCCTGAAGTAGTGGAATTCTTGATTGATATGAAATGTGATGATAAGTCAATGGATAAATATAAAAATTCCATGAAAAATTTGGTTTTTCATAACAAAAACTTATCAATGATAAAATATTTCTTTGAAAAAAAAATTTCCACCATAAATACTCATAATTATAACAGATTGTATCCTATGGATATTGTTTGCATGTTTTCTCAAAACCCTGATATACTCAATTTTTTGATCAGTGAGAAGGCAGACATTAATTTCAAAGACGAAGGCAAAAATTCTCTTCTTCACAAGGCTAGCAAACATAGTCGTAACATTTCAGTAGTCAAACGCTTGCTTGAACTAAAAATTTCTATAAACTTTAATGATAAAAATGAATCTCCTTTACATCTCTCTTGCAAAAGTAATGAAAATCTCGAAATAGTAAAGTATTTGTACGAAAATAAATGTGGTGATATTTGTAGTGTAGATATCTATGAAAATACCCCTCTTCATTTAGCTTGTAATTTTAACAAAAATGTGGACATTATCAAATATTTAATTGAAATCAAGTCTAATTCTTATCTGCCAAATAAAAGAAGAGAAACTCCCAGAAACTTGATAACCAAAAACAAAAACCTCAAAGAAAATGAAATAATTAGCGTTTTTTTATAATCTCATTAAATTTAAAATTTACTTCAATCTGGAAAATAGATTCTTCATTTTTTTTATTTTTTTCACTTAAATATAGATCAAGAAAATTGTGAAAAAAAATATATTCAAAAATGAGTTTGAGAAAATACAAAGAAACTCCATTATTTTTGAGATTTATCTTGTGTTAAAAAGGATAATTTTTCATAGAACAAAATTTATTTAGAAAAAAAAAAAAAAATCAAATCCATTGTAATAAAGAAAATCTAAAATGTCAATAAGTAAAGAAAAAAAAAAAATTTTTTAATTGTGTTTAATTTTTAACCATTTTCTTTTACCATTTTATAGGAGCACAATTCGAAAATAGTGTAGATATTGGAGTATTTGCAAAATTAACAAACAAATATGTACTTACTGCTTTTGGTGGAGCAGAACAATTTAAAGTAATTGAACAAGAATTGGTAGATCATATTCCTGTAATTTCTTGTACCGTAGCAACCACATCTTTGATTGGAAGAATGACTGTGGGAAATTCAAAAGGATTATTGTTGCCTGTCAATTGTACTGATAAAGAATTGATGCACATTAGAAACTCTTTGCCTGAAGGGATCATTGTCCAGAGAGTAGAAGAAAAATTGAGTGCATTGGGAAATTGTATTGTATGTAATGATCACGTTGCATTGGTACATCCTGATTTAGATAGAGAAACTGAAGAAATAAGTAAGAATAAAAAAATATATATTTATAAAGAGAAAATATAAAGAAAAATTTATTTATCCTTTTAATAAAAACAAAAATACAATTAACTCAAAAAAATGAACCATTCTATTTCTATAAAACAAATTCTTTTTGAAATAAAGAAGAAAACAAATTATTTTTTTAATTTAATATGATGATAATCAAGATCGTAAGTCATATGACGAGACCTAACACCATCTTTCGCCTGATTAAATTATAATAAAATATATATACTTCTAAAATAACATTCAAAAATCCCTCAATCAATCTATCAAAATTAATTTTAATCGGTTTTTTTCTGATAGTTTCTGATGTATTGGGTGTTGAAGTCTTCAGACAAACAATTTCTGGAAATGTATTGGTCGGATCCTACTGTTCCATCTCCAACAGAGGAGCGCTCGTACATCCTAAAGCCACCATTGAAGAGCAAAACGAATTATCCTCTTTATTACAAGTCCCTTTGGTAGCAGGTACCATCAATAGAGGTACTGATCTCATTGGTTCTGGTTTGATCGTTAACGATTGGACTGCTTTCTGTGGTACTGATACCACCTCTACTGAGATATCTGTCATCGATAATATCTTCAAGCTCAATGAATCTCAGCCTACTAATTTGGTTAATCAAGTCAGAGAATCATTGATTGATACTTTTTAAAAATCATTCTCTTATTTATTGTAATAAAGATTTTTTTTTTAACGACCAAAATCAGTTTGGATATATTTATTTAGATACAAAGATTTACAAATCTATCCATCTTTGAATGAATACACATTTTAAATATTTTCTTTTTGAATGTTTTTTTATTTTCAAATATTATCTATTAGCTTCCTCTATAGGTAGAATATCCAAAGGGGCTCAATAAAAGAGGAATATGATAATGTTGTCCAGCTTCTACCTTGAATACAATCTCCACAAAAGGATAGAAAAACTCTTTGATGTTATTGTTGATGAAATAATCTTCAGTATCAAATCTAACTTTATAAATGGCAGGTGCATCTATCTTTGGGAATAAATCACCAGTTATTCTTCCATCTTTATTTGTTCTTCCTTGATATAATTGGGTTGCTTTTTCTTCAGTGAAAAGATATAAAGTAATTTTCAAATTGTTGCATGGTTTTCCAGTGACAGTATCCAATGCATGTGATGATATTGAAGATTTTTTGTTTTCCATTTTATTTTTATTCAAAGAAAATATAAAAAAAAAAATGGAGAAAGTGAATGACAAAGGATTAAGAATTTTCAAGTATAAATTTTCCAATGGATATTTTAATAAATGTTTGGAAGAAGCTCTGAAAGGAAAAGTAGAATATATGAATATAGTATGGTAAGTATTTCCAATCATTGCCATATATATAGAAATATAGATTTAATAAAACAATATATTTTCTATAATATGAAATTTTTTTAGTTTTTGTTTATGCTTTGGAAGTGGGGTGCAAGGCAATCCTAAAAAAGCAAGATATTGGTGTTCTGAAGCATATAAAATTGAAAAAGATCAGCCATATTCCATATCGTTGGGTGAGTATCAATTATACTTTAAAAATTATCTTAAAAACTGCCAAATATTAATTTTATTTTAATATAAAAAATAAATCATTGCTTTTTCATTCAGCTTTTAGATATTTTTTTGGATGGGAAGAAATAATAGATTTAAAAGTTTCTTGTAAGATCTTTAAGAATTACATTGATTTCTACGAAAAAGAAGCAAGGATAGATTTGAATTTAGCTTATAACTTTATGGGCTATTTTCATTTTAATGGTAAAAAAAAAAATATTGAAAATTTCAAAATAAAAATCTTGGAAATTAAAAAGTAAATTATAAATGAAATATTAATTCATTTTGTAGGGACTGGAGCTAAATGTGATTTGCCATTGTGTGTATCATACTATGAAAAAGCAATAGATGAAAAATGGGGAGAACACAAAAATGCTATCACATGTTCCAATCTCGGATATTGTTATAAGAAGGGTTATGGAGTTGAAGTTAGTAAATTTTTCTTTCTTTTCATTTAATTATTTTTTGATTTCAAATCATTTCTCTTTAAAAAAATTTAAGACTATAAAAAAGCGATGTATCTTTATGGGGAATCTGAAAGGATGAATTGTGGTACCTGACAAAACCAAAACAAAACAAAAACAAAAATGTTTTAAAGATTAATTATTAATTAATTTGAATTATTTAGGATATGGAATCGGTGTAAAATAATATTATTCAATTTATTTCAAAAACTAAACTTGTTAAAAAAAAGCATTTGGGATACACTTATTGTAAAAAAAAATTTTTTATTTAATTGAAAAAAAAATTAAAACGAAAATTGGTTAGTAAAAATGATTGTAATTGGATCAATATTAATCAACATATACAAATGGTAATATGATTATTTGGATCTCATTGATCAATTATATAGTATCTTATGTTGAGATATAAAAATTGATCCAAATTATATNATAATCATTCTTGGACTTCCAATTTGGAGTCTACCAAATGTTGATTGAATTATCTGGAATAATTTTACTTTTTGTTTTGATTATGTTTAATATTTTAAATAAAGATATCCCACTTTGTGGGTGTTTTAGATCAAAAAAAAATTGAATTAAGTCTATTTTTTTAAATAAAAAGAGTTTTTAAAAAAAAAGAGAAGTTCAATTTTGTGATCATCAACGCATTGTTTATTCCCTTGAACGTTTACTGTTAGAATAGAGATCCTCAAGAGATTGTGTCCTCCCACCTTAGTTCTGGTGGGAGGACTTTTCGGCATTCTTACCGACAACATCTTTGTTTTACATCCATTTTCCACAACTCCACTGATTCCTTTGTTCATTTAATGTCTCAAAAAAGTTTCAAATGAAACTGAACTCTTTCACTTCTTCTCTCTCAACCATTTTCATTTTGGTTTGGAAAAGAAAAAACAAGTTGTGAAAAGAAGTAATCGAAAAAAAAGTAGTTTACGAAAAAAAAAGTAAACGGAAAAAAAAAGAAAAAAATAAAAAATAAAAAATAAAAAATAAAAATAAAAATAAAAATAAAAATAAAAATAATAAATAATAAAAATAAAAATAAAAATAAAAATAAACTGGAAAAAAGGATGGAAAATTTTGGATTTTCATTACATCCTTCTTGTTTCAACTCAACAAATTACGAAAAGAATTCAAATGTCTCCTTCTTTTCTTTATTTTTGTCAAAATCTTAGTATTTTACGAAAAGTTGTCAAACAAATGTAAACTCTCAAACCTTCTGTGCTGTTTTCTGCTTACTGAAACTAAATAATTCTTTTTCTTTCTATTCTTATTTTAATCTCAAATAACTAAGGGATCTCAATAGAAAATAAAAAAAAGATGTGGAATTTCAAAAAAAAAAAGCAAAAAAAATAATCTTTCTTCAAAATCTTCTTTTCAATGCTACAGGGAAAGGTGTCAAATATAGAAGAGTCTTGATAATCACTCTTGGACTTCCAATCTGGAGTCTACCAAATGTTGATTGAATTATCTATAAAATTTTACTTTTTTGTTTTGATTATGTTTAATATTTTAAATAAAGATATCCCACTTTGTGGGTGTTTTGGATCAAAAAAAAAAAGAAAAAATGACAAATCATTGATTAATCAATTAAAGTCCATTTTGAAACTTGGACATAGCTTCTCCAACCCAACAAAGAAAATTATTCGAATTTTTGGAATCAATTTATGAGTTCTGTTTATATCAGATCAAAAAAGTATGATGCCAAACAACAAATCTTTATTAGAAAGTTAAATATTTTATTTTTTTTGATTTAATTTCGATGTCTTTCTTCCTGTTTACTCGATTTGAAACTATTCATCAATGAATATGAGACCATCTCGACTCGCAATCAACGAAATCAAGATGATCCAAATCCGAATAATGTACTCAAGCAAAGAAAAATTTAAACATAAAATATAACCAAATCTGTTTCTTCAATGTTGGATGTATTCTTTACAACAAGATCATTATTATTTTCATCAAGAAGATCGTCGACATAAACTGAAAGAACTTGGTATTTTTTGAGGGTAGCATTATCAGCCAAAAGAAGTAAAGATTCAAATTTCTCTTTTGCTTTTTCACAAATAGTATCACTCATTTCAGGAACTTCCACCGCACCTATTAATCCATCTTTTTTGTCAGAATCAAGATAAATGCAAATAATCATCATCTATTGAGGGGAATTCTTTTGGAATACATCTTTAAGCAGATTAGTATTCATTTTCGCAAAGAGCAAATGAAACAAACTATCCTCCTTCCTTTCTATCCAATCAATTTTTTTGGTGAGAGATAATTTGGTGAGACAGATATTATCTTTGAAGGAACAATGGGATGTTTTGTTTCTCTCTCCAAATCTTTATAATCTTTGAATGTTTTCAGTCTAAAGATTTTATGAGATGAAATATCCATTACTTCATCTATCCACTCATCTCTATTGTTTTCAGCATATATTCTCAAAACCAGTAATTCTTTGATGTTCAATTTTTCCCTATACATGATAAATTGATTGAGATGGGAAAGAAAGGATGGATAATGTATCATTATTTCTGAATTGTGCAAATCTCTCAATTCATTTTCAGAATTACAAATGAAAGAGTTGAATATAAGTTCATTTCCCATTTCCTCAACGAAATATTTGATATTGTATTCTATTTTGTCGATCCTGGGATAGTAATATTCTTTTTTTTTGGGCCACAATCCATGTTTTTCGAATCCCTGTTGGAAATAATATGTTTCTTTGAACAATTCGATCCTATTGATGCAAATATGAACATTAATCTGATTTACTTCTTCATTTGGGGCAATTGTATGGATATGGTAGAATGTTTTTGCTTGATTGACAAATGGATGGCTATATAAATGTGATTGATAACTTTCTGGCAAATTATCATTTGATCTAACAAAAATATGGTCCATTTTTTTTTTTTTCTTTGCCGACATTATCAACATAAATTTTGGCTTTGAAAAAAAAAATGTAGATCAGATTCAATTCAAAAGGGGAAAGTGTAAAAATATGAAGATCAGCCAAAGAAGACACCTCCAAATAATATTTTTTATCTTTATTAAAACAACAAGCATATCGCATAGATAAATAAACTTGAAACTTGAAATTTTGTTTTTTTTATTGAAATTAATTAATAAAAAAATCAAATGTTGAGAGAATTATGAGATTAAAAAAAATTTCTCAACTAAAAGATGCGAGATTAATCATCCTCAGAAATCAAAAGAGAATCGTTGGTGACATCAACCTTCTTCTTAGAATTCTTCTGGCTCTCCTTCTTGCTCTTGGGAGGAGTCTCTCTCTTCCTCTTCTTGTCGTCCTCCTTCTCTTTCTTGACAGGAGAGTCAATAATGTCATACAAAGGATCATCCTTGCTGATGTTCATGCTGATATTAGCAGACTTGTCCAAAGAAAGATCATCCATGCTAATCTCAAGATCATCATCATCATCATCATCATCATC
>JAMYWO010000046.1:88373-99691 GCA_024220525.1 Cochliopodium minus | reverse complement strand
TAGAGATATCCCATTTTATTTGATGAATTTTCTTTTTATATTTATGCTTTTTAAATTTTAAAGAGAAATCACAGAAGAACCAAAGATGTTGGAAGGATTGTTGAAGAAGCAAGGGGATATAATAAAATCATTTAAGCTTAGATACTTCAAACAGATAGATGAGAAGCTGTATTACTATAAGAATCAAAATGATACGAGGATAGCGAATGGACACATCGATATAAGCAAGATCATCACCATCCACGAGAATGAAAAGGGATTTGATATCTTAACTCCCAACAGGGTCTATCATCTCTGGACAGTGAACGATGATACCCAATATTGGATGATAGGATTGAAGAAATACAAAAGATATCTCCAATTACTCAAAGAAAATCCCAATTTCCTATCCGAATTGAAAAACAAGATTGTAATAGTTTTTCTATTTAATATGTCTCATTCTTTTCATCTTCATTTTTTTTTTTGATTCTTATTATATTTTTCTTGGAATTTTTTTTTTAAAAATTAATAAAATTTAGAATGAACAAAAGAGAACAAGCAGTGAGGATGTTTATAAACTTGAACTCTTGAAAGAGGAGTTTAAAAAATCAGAGCAGGAGAAAGCCAGGAAGCAGCTCGAACAAGAGATCAATCTCCGCAATTCCAGAACTAATAACAAAGATAACAAAAATAATTTAAGTAATAACACTAATAAAAATAATTTAAGTAATAACACTGACAATAAAAATAATTTAAATGATAACACTAATAATAAAAATAATTTAAATGATAACACTAATAATAAAAATAATTTAAATGATAAAAAAAAAGATTTTGGCGAAAATAAAAATGAAAATAAAAATAAAAATAACAATGACAATGATCACAACAATTATAATAATCAAAGATCTTACAACAATTTCAGCAGCTTTAAAACGAATCAGAGCTCTTTTAGTAATTATGGAAGTTTAACTTCTTATTCCCCTAACCATAACATCAATAACAACAACAACAACAACAACAAAGAAACAAATTTAAGTAAAAAAGAAACAAGTAACAAAGAAACAAATGGTAAAGAAATAAATGTAATTAAAGAAGTAAATAGCAATAAAGAAATGGGTATCAAAAATAAAGATGTAAAAAAAAACCAAGTTTACAATAATAATAACATTAATAATAATAATAACAATAATAATAACAATAATAATAATAATAACAATATAAATAATAATACTGACAGTAATAATAATAATAATAACAATAATAGTAATAATAACAATAACAATAATGATAATAATAATGACAGTAACTCAGTTAATGATAGAATTAATGTTGATGATACTACTTTAAATAATAATAATAATAATAATAGTAATAATAATAATACTAACAATAACAACAGTAATAATAATAATACTAATAATAATAATAGTAACAATAACAACAATATTATCAAAGAGGTTAATCATATTAGTAGTAATCATAACATTAGTAGCAATTCTACCCTTGACAACTATGACAACGGATTAATGTAAAAAAAATTTAATATTCCTCAATATTTTTTAATTTACATCTATTAAAAAAAAAAATAAAATTTAAAATTACACTTTAAAAATTTCAAATAAAAATTAAAATTTCAATAAATATTAAAATTTTTAAAATATAGATTTGAAAAATTAATTTTTTTTTGAATTACAAATAAAAAATAAAAATAAAAAATTTTAAAAATAAAAAATTTTAATTTGAAAAAAAAAAGGAAAAAAGCGGAGATGCTGAGTAAAGAAGTGAAAGAACTTTTGAGCGAAATATCACACAAAGAAAATCTCTCCAACGAATTCCGAACTCAAAAGCTTAAACTGGAACAACAAATCAATGAACTCCAACTCGAAAACAACTATGCCAAAACTTACTCCACTTCCCTTCTTCAGGAGATCAAGAAGAAGGATGAGATCATACATGCTTTGCAAGTCAAGATCAAGAACATGCAGCTACGTGAGGAGCAATCTTATAGTGACGATAATGTGTAATTCTTTTTTTTTATTTTTATTTTAATTTATTTTTCATTTTATTTTATTTTTTGATTTTTTTTATTAATTTTTTTTTATTAATTTTTTTTATTAATTTTTTTCATTAATTTTTTTCATGATTTTTTTAATTTTAAATTTTTTTAAATAAATTTTTTAAAATAATTTTTTTTAATTAATTTTTTTTAATTAATTTTTTTTCATTTATTCATAACTCAATTTTTTCTTTTCTTGTAAATTCTTATTTTTTTATTTTTTCTTTTTTTAATCAAATAATTTAAATCAATATTTTCTTTCAAATTTTTTTATTCTCAATTTTTAATCTATATTATTTTAAAATATTTTCATTTATTTCACACATTTTTATATTTTATATTTTATATTTTTATATTTTTATATTTTTATATTTTATTTTTTACATTTTTATATTTTATATTTTATTTTTTATTTGTAAGGTATTTAAAAGAATTAGACAAGGCAAGGGAAAATCTCTTTGCACATCAAAATCGCATCAGGTTTCTCTCTGACCAATACGAAACCCTAGAAAAGGGAATGGAGATCAAAAAAATTTGCTATGAAAAAAAAGGTTTATTGTTTATTTTTTATTTTTTAATTTTTATTTTTTAATTTTTTTTTTTATTTATTATTTATTTTATTTTTTATTTTTTTATTTAAAATATTTATTATTTACTTTTTATTTTTATTTTTATTATTTATTTTTTATTTTATTCATTTTTTAATATTTTATTTATTTTATTTTATTTTTATTACTTTTTTTTCATAATCTTAATTTAAAAAGATTTGAAGTTTGTGGAGATGTTGAACCAATGCGTGCAAGTGGTTGAGGAGACAAGGGAGAAACTTTTATTGAGCGATGATCCTAAAAAAGAAATATTGAATGAATTAAACGATTTGAGAGAAAGGTAAATATCTTATTTTTTATTTTTTATTTTTTATTTTTTATATTTTTATTTTCTGATTTTTTAAAATTTTTTATTTTCTTATTTTTTTTATTTTTTTTATTCTTATTTTTTTATATTTTTTTTATTCTTATTTTTTTATTTTTTTATTTTTTTTTTCAAATTTTTTTTGAAGGTATTTTTACTCTATTGCACTCAGCATGAAAATAAATGGGACATCAAGAGGGATGAAGTGTAATTCTCAAATAGACCAGCTTTACGAACTTGCCAAAATTAAGCCCTACAAGGAGTGGAACCAGTGGCTCTCCAAAAACATGGAATTTGTTGAATACAAATAAACTAATTCAAAAAAAATTATTTTTTTTGATTTTTTGTTTTTATTTTTTAATTTTATTTGTTTTTTATTATTTATTATTTTGTTTTTTATTTTTTATTATTTTATTTTTTATTTATTATTTATCATTTATTATTTAATTTTATTTTATTTATAAGTTTGACTTTCCTCATTTATTTTATTATTATTTTTTCTAATTAAAATTAATATTTTTTTTGAATCTTTTTTGAAAAAAAGATTTAATTTAAGTTTTCGAAATCATTTTTTCTTTTCCATAAACAATGCATTGTTCAAGCCCAAAAGATCAGAAGAAAAGGGACTAATAAGAGGAGTAATAATGAAATGTTCTCTTTTACTTTTATCAACAACATCTTCAATGTCCCTTTCAATCCCGTAAAATTTCTTCTTTTCAAATTCTTTATCAAAATTTTCCAAGAAAATTTCCCATTCTTCAACAATTTTAACAGGTGACGTTTTCCCAGTAGATTCTCCATCTAAAATCTTGCAGTTTTTGTTCAGAATGATCATTCCTCTTCTTACTTCGCAATCTTCAATCAAAATTTTCTTGCCAATTTTAATTCTGTTCATTTCCTTCAAGTGATTTGTTTCCACCGCAAAAACTATTTTATCCCCTTCAAAAATTTTACATTTTTTTTTACATTTTTTTTTTTTTTTTTTGATTTTACCATCACTTAATCTCATTTTGTATAATTTCTTTATCAATTCTTTATCATATCTTGATTTTGCGATGTTCACAAAGCTATCGATCTGCAAGAGATATCTTCCCTTCAAAACGTATCTTTTTTCGAAATTGGAATGAATGGATGATGGAAGGATCGATTCACAACTTTCAGTGAAATCAGATTCAATTAATTTGTGGTAGATCATCTCTTCCTTTTTATTTTCTCCTAAAGAATTGAAATAGATATTTTCAATTTGCAACATTTTAATTGAATGATCAAAAAAGGATTGTTTTGGTTGAACATTGTATTTCTTTTTGAAAATTTCTTTCATTTCTTTTTTTTTAATTTTTTTAATCTATTATCTCCGTTTTTGGAAATAGAAAGAAGAATGATGAGGGATTAATTTGATTTCTGCAACTAACGTTATAATAAATTTCAGATTACATGGCGCAGATTCGGTTTCATAATTGATAGTACTTGTGAAAGATTGTTTGTAAAGGACTAAATTTTCATTTTCTATTGAGAATGAATGATATAATGTTAATCTTTTATATTAAACTTTAAAGAGGATTAAATTGTTTCTCTTTCTATGTGTGCTTTCTTGGGAGGATTCTTTTGCCAGATATCTTCTTGGAAGGAGTTTCTTTGTTGGTGTCTTGTTCACTAATTTTTCTTAGATAAGTTTTTTTTGATTTGACTAATATCTCTCCCGATAATTTTCTCTTTTTTGAAAAATTTTTGTTTCACTTTTCAAGTTAAATAAAACATATGTTCTTTTTCTAAAAGAAAATAGCATCCAAACTTCTCAAATATCTTTTTCTTTTTCATTTTCATTTATCTTTTTTATGTAAAAAAATAAAAAAAATATAAAAAATAAAAAAAAAAAAAAATAAAATAATTTAAATTCACCTTATCTTTTTGCAAATGTTAATTTTTGTATTCTCTCAAAAACCAACAGATAAAATTAATCACAAAAAAAATTTTAATTTTAATTTTTAATTCAATTCAGAGAATTCATCTTTATCTTGCTTCTCTTGGATGAGATTAAAATTTTGTTGGAGGGGAGGATGTTGTTGGAGACTAAAATTGTTTTGGTTTCCAAGATTATTGTTGGAATCAAAAGAAAGTAAGTCTTTGTTGTCCTCTAAGGAGTTTCTAAAGTTGTTGAAGGAGTTTTGGTTGATTGGTGAAATCACTGATGAACTGAAGTTTCCATAGCTTTTACCTAGATCTCCTACAAACAAAGAAATAAAAAAAATTAATAAATCAAAATTAATGAATAAATAAATGAAAATAGAAAATAAAAATTAATAAATAAAATAAATTAAATTAAGAAATAAATTTAATAAATATCGAAAATTAATAAATTAAACTAAAATAAAATATATTAGAATAAGAAATAAATAATTTTTTCAAAAATTGAAATTAAATTGATTTAAATAAAAATAAAATAAAATAAAATAAAAATATCTAAAATTAAAATAAATAAAATAAACAAAAAAATCAATAAAATAAAAAAATTAAGTGAAAATGAAAATAAAAATTATAATAAAATTAATATTGTATATTTTACCGACAATCCCTTCTATTCCAGTGACAGGGAAAGGCAAGTAGATGACTTGTTGCTCGACACTTCTGCCTGTTCTCAACAACATGTCGATGTACTTGTTTGCGATCATGTACTCCGATTGGTCCTTTAATTAAAATTAAAATAAAAATAAAATAAAAATAAAAATAAAAATAAAATAAATTAATAATTAAAAAATAAAAAAAACGAAAAAATAAAAAAAATAAAAAAATAAAAATGAAAAAAATAAAAAATAAAAAATAAAAAATAAAAAATAAAAAATAAAAAATAAAAAATAAAAAAAATAAAAATAATATTTTACAGTTCCATCTCCTTTGAGGGCGTTGTTGACGGTGTCGAGAGAGATGGACTCTGCGCGAGCCAATTCAATTTTGGAGGTGGATTCTCCCTCTGATTGCTTTCTGGTAGCCTCGGACTTTGCAATACCTTTGTTAAAAAAAAAGTTTTTAAAAATAAATTTTTAAAAATAAAATAAAAATCAAAATTAATGATTACAAATTACAAAAAAATAAAAAAGAAGCATAAAATTAAAGATAAAATAATATATAAAATAAAAATGTAATAAAAAATAAAAATCAAAAAATAAATAAAATAATATCTAAAAAAAAAATAAAAAAAATAAAAAATTTTAATAAAGAATAAAAATAAAAATAAAATAAAAATAAAAATAAACAATAAAAAATAAAATTAATTAAATAAAAAATATATAAATATACACTTTAAAAAGAATAAAAAATAAAATTCAAAACAAATAAATAAATCAAAAATAAAAAAAAATGAAATTAATCAGATTTTAAGAAAAAAAAAACCAATAAAATATATAATATACAATTTCACTTTTCATTTTTTCATTTTTAATATTTAATTTACTTGTTTTCAATGTCATATCTTTCTAATGTGTCATTTAATTGGTCCTCGTTGTCTATCCCTCCATAAACATAAATGAAATTTCCATCCAACACTGCTGAAGCACCACTCCTTACTTTTTTCATAAATGCACATCTGTGCACATGATTTGTGTCTTAAGAAAAAACAAAAATAAAAAAGAAAAAATAAAAATAAAATTAATAAACAAAAATAAATGAAAATTTTTACTTAAATCTAGAAAGCATATGTCACTTTGTCTTTCTTCTTCATTTTTCCCTCCAAAATAAAATATCTTTATATTTTTCAATTAATTAAATATAAAAAAAAAAAAAATTCACTTTTTTGTGATCCTCGCTGTAGATTGTCACACCAGCACATCCTAAAAGTGAGGGAAAGATGTTTGATGAATTCATATTTATTTATTTATTCATAATTTTTTGGAGGATCAAAATTTTGGGTGTCAATTTTAAATTTAAATTATAATTTACTATGAAATTGATATAATTGATCAAAGATTTGTGTATGTAAAAATATTTGTGTTTCAATAAAACTTTGTTGGAGAATTAAAAGATGTGGAAGTGAATAGAATTTGATGTTTTCGTTTTTTTTTTTTACTTGTATCAAGATATCCTGAAACTTTCAATTGATTCCAGATCAATTTGGACATTTTCTAAATATTATATTAATCAAAACACCACAGAAAAGATCCCAATATTTTTTTTATATTCAATGTAGAAAGTGCATAAAAGAAATGTGAAAAAAAAAACGAATTCATGGAAAAAAATAGGCTTGAAACTGTGGATAGAGTTCAATGGATGAATAATTGGATAAACATTCAACCAAATAATCTCAAAAAAACATTTCCAGAGGCAAGAAACTCTCATTGTTCAGTGGAAGGGGAAAATAAGGATATTATCTATTATTATGGTGGAAAAACACCAGAATCAAGAGCAGGTGAATTTCTATAACAAAATATAGGATAAAATCAAACCATAATAAAGAAATATATTAATTTTATAGGATTTTATCTATTCTATCATTTTGATTAATATCATCACCTTATCAATATTATTTATAGTTGATTTATGGTAAAGAGAATGAAAAATTTTATTGATTTGCTGTAATATCTCTTCAATCATAAGGGCATTCAACTTGAAATCGAATGAATGGCAATTAATATGCGACAAAGGATGTATTTCAGGAAGTTCATCAGGACGTAGAATGGAGCTTTACAAAAATAAACTTTATTTATTTGGTAAAAAAAATTTATTCAACTCTTTAAAGGCGGATATAAATTTCAAACAAAAATTGGAAAACAATCTCAAAAAAAATTTTTTTTTTTTCTTAAAGGAGGGTTGGACATAAATGGAGATGCACATAATGAAATGGATTGTTTCGATTTAGAAAAGAAAACATGGAGCATAGTTGGGAAAAACTCTCCTTACGATCCTAAAAAAAGGATAAACTCCGCTTCTTTCATTTGGAATCACCATTTTTATTCTTATTCTGGATATTTAGATGGTAACAAATTGTATTTTTAATTAATTAAAATTTAAATTTTATTTTTAAAAGTTGATTCAAAAAATTTCTCCGATGAATTTTGCCGGTAATAATTTCAATATTTAATTTATTTTATTTTATTTCATTTTTAAACTTTTTTTTATTTTTAAATAAAAAAATATCTCTTGATAAGATTTTGTTTTGAAAAAGAAACATGGGAGCCAATAAATATTAAGAATGGAATTCTACCAAAAACAAGTTCTTGCTTGTCTGTTGTTCATAATGAAAAAGCTTATTTTATTTCGTATGAAATTTTAGTTTTCTTTTTTAAATTATTTTTTTTTTTAAATTAATTTTTTTATTAAAAAAAAACTTGTTAGAGGAGAAAATAATACAGACAATATCATTTGCTTTGACCTCATTAAAAATGAAATTTTGTGGACAGATTTCATTCCAACCTCTATTCCAAGAATTGCTCACCACAGTAAATCTAAAAAAAATAAAAAATTTAAAAAATAAATTTTAAAAAGGTGGCATTGTTTGGAGAGATGGTAAAAAAAAACAAATTAATTTTTATTTTTTAATTTTATTTAACAAATTAAATATTAATTTTTAAAAATTTTATTTTTTAAATAAGAACTCTTTATTGTTACTGGATTTGACTACAAGTCATGGAAAAATACTAATGACATCTACAATTATGATTTAAACACCAAGCAATGGAAACTAATTTTAGTAAAGAAAAAGTTCACAGAAAGAGGAAGATCCACCTTAAATATTTGTGAAAACAAAGTATATTTTTTTATTTTAAATATAGATTTTTTAATTTTTAATTTTTAATTTTTAATTTTTTAATTTTTAATTTTATTTTTTTATTTTTTGATACATATTTTTTATTTCAAATTTTTTATTTCAAATTTTTTATTTTTTATTTCAAATTTTTTATTTCAAATTTTTATTTTTATTTTTAGCTTTATGTCTTTGGTGGTTGGTTGACACGTGTACAATCCAATGACATCCATTATTTTGATTTGGAAAAAGACAACCTAAAAAAAGCACTGGCAGGTTACTGGAAAACATCCTCTCATTTCAAATATCCCGATCTTTTCAAGCGACAAGTTTTCTTTTTGTTCAAAATTTATTTTCACCGAAAGAAATTTCGATTTAACTTTTTATCAAGAAATGTTTTGTTCATTATTGTTCAATTCCTTTCTCTTTACACTTTATATTAAATAAATAAATTAAATTTTTCAGTGAAAAAATAAATTAATAAAAAAAAAAAAAATGAACTTTGAGAATTTGCCTTATGTTTGCTACATTCATATCCTTTCTTATCTATCGATTTTAGATTCCATCAATCTTCTCCAAATATCCAAAAAGCTCAACCACTTGAAGAAAAATGAAATGATTTATCAGAACATGTATAAATCTACCTTTTATATGGAAAAGATGGAAGAAGATATAGATGATTGGGAAGTTAAAATCAAGAATAGATTTGAGTGAGTATAAAATAAATTTTTTTTTTTTTTTTTTTTTTTTATTATTTCAACTAAAAAATTATTAAATCAAAATTTTTTTTTTTAAATAAAGAATTGAAAGAGAATGGATGAATTCACCAATCCAATCAACCACTTTTGTTTTTCAGAGAAAAATAGGTTGTTTGCAGTTTGATAATCAAAAGATTGTATTTGGGAGTGAAGATAAACTTGTCAGGTGCATGTACAAAAAAGATGATGAGACTTATGTAAGAGTTGGAATTGGGTAAGATAAAAAAAAAATTAAATTAAAATTTTTAAAAAATAAAAAATAAAATTTTTTCTTCAAAGACATTCTGACTGCATTAGGTATTAATTTAACAAATTTATTCATTTTTTATCAAAAATTTTTTTGAAAAAACTTTTTATTTTTCTTAACTTAGAACGCTGTGTTATAATGAAGAAAATATTTTGTTTACTGGATCAAGAGATAGAAAAATTTTGATGTGGGATTTGAATAAAGATGATGGGAATATTAATTGTAAATTTTTAATTATTTTTTTTTGTTTTTTTTTAAAAATTTTTTTCAATAGATAATGTTTATTTTGACGAGAAAACAAAAAAAGGAAGTAAAATAGAAGTATTGGGAGAAATGAATGGACTTAATGGGTCAGTGTGTTCAATATCTCTTTTTAGTAACCAAAAAAATTTATTATGTTCAGGTGATGGTAAGATTTAAAAAAAAAATTCGTCTTTTTTTTGTTCAATTTTTTTGAAATAGGAAATGGAGAAGTTTCTTTGTGGGATGTTGAATACAGAAAAATTTTATGGAGAGAAAAGATTGAAAGGAAATATACAAGAGCTGTGAAAATAGTTGAAAGAAAAAACTTGATTTTAGCAGGTAATTTATTTAAATTTTTAAAAAATAAAAAATATGAAAAATTTTTTCTAAACAAGGTGGATCTGAAGCAAAAATATTTGGATTTGACTATAGAACACAAAAGAGAGTATTTGAAATTAAACAACATGAAGACTGCATAACATCTCTTCAATCAGACGGTCACATTTTCGTTTCAACTTCTTATGATTCCTCTTCAAAAGTTTTCGATTTCAGAAATTTAGATAATTGTTTAGCTACTTTAAAAGGACATTCTTTCTCTGTTAAAGCTGTTGATCTTGACGAAAAAAAGATTGTTACAGGTTCTAATGATAATTCTATTAGAGTTTGGTCAAGAAAAAACTTTCAATGTAAAAATGTTATCCAAAATTACCATCAATCTTTCCTTTGTTCTGTTCATTTTGACAAAGACATCCTAATAACTGGATCTTCTGATTGTACTTTGAAAATATCTAAATTTTCAAAGTTTAAAAGAAGCAATCTTTTTGATTTTTGAAACAATTTAATTAAAAAAAAAATTTTTTTTTTTTAATTAAAAATAAAAATTATTGGAAACAAAATGAAACAAGAAAGAAGAAAAAGAAATTATTTGTCAATTGATTGAAGAAAATTTGTTCTTCTTTGAGGAGAGTTTGGATGTCTAAAAGGAAGTTGTTGTTTTTTGGATACTTTTGCTTTATCTTTTTTGAAAGTCCTGATTTTGGATTTTTTAGATTCGCTATCATCATCTTTCAGCTCAAATACATCAATGCTCTCACTTTGACTTTTCTTTTCATTATCATCTTCTTCAACAAAAGAAATGCTTTGAGAAACAAGATCAATTACATTATTGTTATTGTTATTGTTATTGTTAATTTCAGTTTTATTAGAGTTTGTTTTGTTTTTCTTGTTAATAATTTGAACTTCTTCCTTTTCTTCATCAGAAAGATCTCTTTTGGAAGATTTGTTCTTATTCTTGTTGTCTTTTTTAGAAACAGAAGGAAGAAGTTCCACCTCATCATCAAGATCCACCTCAGCCTCTTGAGTAGAGTTATCCTTCGAATCGTTTTT